>JAAAKL020001009.1:0-34123 GCA_010016065.2 Carybdea cf. marsupialis auct. non (Linnaeus, 1758) | reverse complement strand
GCTCTTTAGTTACAGACAAATTTGTAACACTAGGTCTGAAATTTCTACAAAATCAGGGGGTTTTTCTCGTGACTATTACCTCACATTATCTAGTGTTTATGGCGATGACTGAGTTGTGATAATGATGATGATTGTAATAGGTTACCATGAAGCACGGACTCTAGTTTTAGCAATCTAATAACAACAATGAATATATTGCACTGCGCATGCGTATTATTTGTTTATTTGTTCTCCACATGTTCGTGCCAGTTTTTCTTGATTCCTTGCTAAGGTGCCACCTCCTATTCTGAAGAAGACTCCTAAACGGAGGATAATCTCGTAATCCAGTTTCATCTCATTCATTATTTACATCTTTTCATGATTCAGATAGACAAGTTGTGATAAGAGTAACACACGACGCAGATGCAATGCAGAGTTCCTTCAACTATAAAACGGTCAAAGATGGTCATTGAGATATCATGACCTACTGTTTTAGTGATAGTTTAGTGTTTTTTATGTTTTATCATTTTAATATATCGTGATTTATTGTGAGAATGTGATAGTAATCTTCGCTCGGATTCTTTCATCATGAAACTGACAATAGCTGCCCTTAGAAATAACTTTCTGTCGACTTTGCCACTTTTTGATGTGGACTGATCTTGAAAGAAAAGCGTAGACTTTGTTCATTTACAGAAGTGGCTTTAAACTGTTACTAAGATACTGTTCCGGTAGTGAGCTTAATGTGCTCTTTAAGACTTAAAAGAATTCATGGGGACCGTGTCCTTCACAAGCACCGGTATAGCGAAGCACGTTAACAAGCAGACAGACAGACAGACTCAAAGGTAGTCATGAGCTACGTAGTATATAACTCAATGGACATGAAGTGCTTACGGTGCTGGCGGGGATCGAACCCAGGATCTCCCACACCGAAAATGAAGACTTTGCCGTTGTACTAAATAGTTTAATAGTTAAGTCGACAATCTGGGATGTCGATTCCGAATTCTCACCACCACCAACAACCTTATTTTTCGTTTCGTTATTAGCTTCATTAGTGCCATTTCATATATGTAAATACTCAGGCACACACACACACAAGCAGTCATAAATAGCCTAGTATAGAACTAAATAAACATGAAATGCATAAGGTACCTGCACGAGATCGAACTTAGGATCTTCCACACCGAAAACGGGGAGTTACATACACACATATATATCTATCTATCTGTGTGAATATGTATGCATGGGTGTGTTTAGCGCCGTTAAGGCTAATTCTGTCAAGAGTGACACGGCCTGCTGAGACAGTAACGTTTGGTTTACATGTTCTTGTTTTTAATCCAGGAGACTTACCATGACTGAACTTCCTTGCTTGTTAGCATAACGTATCTCCATCTCACAGCTTTGTTTCCATTGTATTTCCTGTACTCAGATGGGGTTTTGCTATGGAGAAAGTATCACGTCATCAGCGAGATATAGAAAGGATTTAGAGGTCACACTTTTCATGTGCTAAATATAAAACTAGACAGCCCCTGCACGTTGTGGCCTTTTCTTTAATTGTTGTGCTAACATAAAGTGTTTATTTTCGCATCATAATAATATCGTGGTTATCAAGTACTTTGGGGATTATTTTCTCCTTTCGTAAGAAGATATTTTTTTACCGCATTCGATGCAAAGTCAAACGAATTAATCCCGGCAAGAGCTGGCCCAGTAAAAGTAAGCTATTCCTATTTTACCCACCAGTTCCATGGTAGAGAAATCCCCCAAAAGCTCCCCCTTATGATAGACGCTCCTCTAAAACAAATCTATTTCTATGATAAACAAGATGCTGAGCGGGCAGCGAAAGACGAGTATTTGAAGTGGAGAGTATTGATGTAGGAAGGTAGTTCTAAAAGACGTCTACAATCACAATAAATCCCCAAACGTTAAAAAATGATTTCGTTGTACCCTCTCAACAAAAATTATTGTTTTTAAGAAATGGATACCGCTTTTAAGAGAAATAAATAACAGGTAGTTATAACAAAACATTTTATAGTGATACAATTTTTTTATTTCGCATTTCAAGATCACTAAATGTTACTTAAATAATGGGATGGGCAAAGCCTGTGGTTTATGTGGCTTGAGGTCAACGTCGACAGCAAATGATGTGTTTACACCATACTTTGGAAAAGATCGATGGAAAGTACAGACACCTTTCATTCCATGGACAACAAATAGATGATAGTATAAGCACATTTGCACTTCTGACATATCTTATTAGTTTATTGAGAGTTAGTGGCAGATTCTCGTCCATTACATATTCAAGAATATTCACTGACGTTGTTTGTAAGGATGGAATCTTATCAACCCGTTCCACTTTCAAGTACTTTAGTCAGATGTTTTAGTTTAAAAAATTGAGGTTAACATAAGGTAGCTGCATCACCATATGGTAACTGTTGGGAAGAAAGCTGCAATTTAAAGGAAGGTCTACAATTAAATTCTAAAGTGAAATGTGCATTTTGAAGAAAAAAGGAGGACATAAAACCCATTACATAATTGATTTCTAATAGAAATTTCAATTGTTATTAATCCTTGCCTGCAATTCATTTCATCGGCTGAAATTGTGCGGCAGCAGAGAGCGGATAAATGATGCTAGCTGGTATCTTACAAGTTGACATGCTATTCATAAGGCACGTGAGTACAAAACATACACAGAAATATTCGCTGATGAAATCGTTGTTGACAACACGATTTTAGAATGCGGTGACGATTTTTAAAACAGATGAGTGTGGTAAGACAGAAAATGTAGCTGCAGTGCAAGACGCCTGATTTTTAGCCGCAAAGCCGTCCTTTGTTTTACTCAGCCTGTCTCTGGCTTTTCAAATTCTTCTCAAAAAAGCCATAATTCCCCTATTAAGAAGTACCGATTGAAAATGAACCGTTACCGTGCAAAGTGCGTTTGTTCCTCGTTTACTTTCCAGCTTTCGACTTCTGAATTTGCTGTTATACCAACTAGTTGTATCTTTTGTCTTTATTGTAGATAAAGTTGCTCCTTCAGCATTTTAGCTTTAATTTCATAATAATAACAGGTGATGTGGTTTCATTTCGTCCTTTGTCGTGTAAATTATCCCATCTGGAAAAGAAGTCAAGTAATAATCACTTGTGGTACTCAACTTCATTGCTTCGAATGTAGCAATTTGTCACGGGTCAATTAAAGACAGGTTTTCAAGGGCAAGTTAAAGATAAAGCGTCTCTCAGGGCATTCATTACTCAACCATGACATCCAAATCTCTCGTATCTCATAACAGCACCTGATTACACTCCTCTCTTGAGCTCACATTGTTGACTAATGACAGCTTGATCTGCTCCCATCTTAACTGAGTCAAGGGTGTAGGTAACAAAGCGTTGACACTGCTGAGCAGACAATAAGGTCCTTTTACTCCATTAATGACCATAGAGACAGCATGGACTTTGTAGAGCTTAATCATTGAGCTACCCTTAGTTCATTTGCGGCCGCTGATTTGCTCAGGTGGTTAAAATGCGTGAATTGAGCCTTTGGCAAGATATACTTATGTTTTGAGCTAGCGCGTTCTATCAATAAGCTTCTTTCTATACTTTCACCAATCTTCTTATACGACCTGTCTTTTTGAAGGCAATCCATTTTAAACAGTAGTTGTCTGTTGTGTCGCAATCGCATTACAGGCTTTCATTGCCTACGTAGATCTAGTTGAAGATGACTGCTGTTTTGAATTTGATATACTTAGATTGTATTTGTTGTTCCGGCCGTGCTGAAACATGTGAATAACTACAGTATTTGATTTCATAGTGGACAGTGCTATGATTGTAGCCCCATAGACGCTGAGACAGTTTTTGAGAAATTCTGTCCTACTGAATGGGTGAATGATTTATCTAATCAGTCCAGGGGGTTTCTCTTCTAGTTAAAGCCTCTTCCACACGTATGCGGATATTTTGCAATCTGTGAATGTTGTTATTCGAATTTGAAAATTTCTACGCCCACACCATACAGTGTATTGGATTTGTGACCGCATATGTACTAGTATTTACTCGACTTCTCTTGTAAATGTTGCAAACAGCGCATATGTTAAAGCCAGTACTTCCATGTTTAGAAGGCACTCTCGTTATTTCCAATTTCATGGCCTGCTCATAGCCAGAACCATCTGCCTTCTACCATTATGTGTCTGATTTGAGGTGAGAAAAGAAGAGAAATAAGACAACTAACGGTGACGTCTGTATGTCACGATTCAATATCAACTGTCCGAGGCCATGGGGACTGTTGCCTGAGAATAGAAATGAAAAATATTGGGATTCTGTAGTCCACGCAGTTCCAAATTGTTATCAGATTCAAAAATATTCAGCCAGAATTGCATATTCATCAAAACCCTGGGCTCGCGTGGAGGTTCAATAGATACATGTGATCTTTAAGGAGAACCTGGAAAATAGAATATGGCGTATTTAAAAGAGCTCTAGTACGTATGCACAACTCCTAATATTTTAAAAGATTAAGTTTTTAAGTTGAGAGTTAAGAATTGAGGTTCCGATAAAAAAAGGTTGATGGATACGATATTGTAAAAATTTCGACTTTCCTTTTTGAGTTATGATAGTTTGGTATCATACATGGTACCGTATGGTACAAGCGGGGGAGGGGACGGGGGCTTCCCAATCAGAAGGAAAAAAGGATGATATAATTACCTTTTTGATATCGATTTCTGTTTCGATTTCGATATCTGGGTTACAAGTTGGAGTAACACATGAAATATATATAGCGTACGTGCCAACTAGAAAATAGCACATGTTGTGTTTGCCAAACCCACGAGAAGATGTTATCGTGACCCTTGGATAAACTTTGCTAAAATGCCAAGAATGTCAATATAAGAGGTGAAGGAGTTACCCGGTCAAAACTGGAGTCTGCCAAGTTCATTATTCAACATACGTACCAGTCTCAGTGGCGTCAGTGATGTCATTGCAGAAGAGTTCGTTAACTTACAATTGTCACTGAGTATTTGCTGAGCTTCTGTCTACTGCCTTGAATGTTTTTGTAGCCGAAGGTATTTTCCTAGTTTTGGAAAATCCTGCATCAAACCTTTGATAGTTATGAGCTTCCGTTTTTGAGATCGTGCAATACCAGGTGGTTTTGAGTTACTGCCTCCAGTTGATGTTTTTAACACATGAATGGATGAAGAACTGTTTTCTCAGTATTGAAAAAATGTTATCTAATCCACCTTTTCAAGGCAAAGATTTTCTGTCTTGGAAGATACTTTGCTATTAAAACCCCTTGATTGTTCATAGTAAAGAATCTCAAGAAATCTTGACCGGATATTACATTAAATAATTACCCAAATGGGTTTTGAACACTTAAGGTAGTTGTGTTATAGCTTTTGGCTCTATACACCTGGCCCCGGGTCACGGAGGAACATCTCAGGATTGCATTTAGGTAACCAACGGTGATATTGCACCGTATGAGAAGAAACTATACCCTAGTACTACAAAGTTCCAAGTATTTATTTACTGCAAACTTTGTCGGCCCCTATTCTCGTTCCCTTGTCGTCGAGGTGCTTGAATACTTTTGAGAGCATGTAATTACTGGTTTGCGGTTCTATTAACGGTCGTTCTTGCTTGGACAGGTTCCCTGTTCTTTTTATTGAATCGCGCCAACCGCAGTGTTTTTGTCTGCCAGTTCTTGAATACACAACAAGTAAATTGAGCGGGTGGAATGTAATGTACAAACGACAGCAAAAGGTCAACTTTCACACGCCATTGTGTACATCGTAAACCTGTACTTGGGACACATGGATTTGTGTATAGTTGGTACGTGCCGTCTTCAAGCGATCATTTTCAGTGTAGCCAGCTGTGGTTGTAGATGTTCGTCGTCTTCTGAACAGGTCAGAACCACTCACGCCAAAGTATCACGCGGTTGAATACATGCTAGCCAAATCAACGACAGTAGGGTGGGATGCTAAGCTATAGCTTGTTATTCTTGCATCGAGAGGTTATCAAGATCACAAGTATTAAATGCATAGATCTGTTGATATATGTGATATAGTCATCCTAGCATTCAGTTTTAATAGTTTACAGTGAATTAACATTCAATCTTCTTGCCTCATTGACGTCCAGTTAGTGAAGGTTTGGCATCATTGATGGAGAAGACATTGATTATTTATTTCACAGAGTAATTCAGTACGGCATCACATTTAAATGAAAAGCAAAAATTTAACACCATTTAACAACACCATAATCCTATTGAAACAGAAGTTTTTAAATTTGAGAATGATATGAACTAACTCAGTCTATCAATGTCATCTCAATTGAAACCCAATCATAAATGATACGAGTAAATTGAGCCATGTTCCCTTATGATACAGATTTGATCGATCTTTATTTGCAGTTGAAGTTATTGTAGAATGAAAAATATTGTTAGGGGCAACCATTGTTAAGCGGTAAGAAATTGACTTATTCGTTGTACTCTTTGCGAAGTATTCAAAGAAATACATATGCGAATGATATATGCTTCCTCCCTGAAACCATACAAACTTTGTATTATTGATGATCTGTTGAATGCAAAGTTGCTTAGAAATAGAACGCTGCTCTGGAAAACATAAGCGCAAGTTCCATATCAACGAACCTTGTTAATGGAACTTTTGGAGCAATTGCGAAAGAATTTAAAGCGCTTTTTGGCTCCAAGTTTTTGAGCACATTTTTGAATGAATGTTTCGAGATAATTCTGGACAAAATACGAGAGAGTCATAACTTCAAGCACATTTACATAGCTTGAGACCTTTTTGGGACATATATAAAATCGGGCGCAACCTATGTCCGAAAAATTGAATATCCCAAAATTTAGCTACTCTGTGTGCCTCGATATGCGTCATATATTCAACCTATTTTGCTCTGGCTTTTTTCACAACAAATTCTGCTCGGTGGTCGGGATGCGTTATTACTCCCGCGTCTCCACGGTGTGCCCAGCGGATTGCCCAACAGAGTGCACTTTGGTGTACTTAAAGTACCATTCTTCATTACCACAGTGGTGAAAAGAGTTTGGGTATCAGAGGTAGGGTCTATTAGATGAGGGCTTTCTAGTCTACCAAGGTCATTGTTCGTAATTTAGCAACACGTGACTTAAGGAAGATTTTGCGTTATTTTCGATTTTGCCTTTATTTTGAGCTTATTGTGATAGTAAACTTTAGAAATTCATATCTTTGTATAAATTATGCAATAAAGAGAGGGGTAAGAGCATTAGTTTGTTTTATTTTGAAGAAGTCTTTGTTTTAATTTGCGATTTTGTCCCCAAATGTGGCGACTTTTGTTTGATTTTCTAGCACACTATAACTTTTAAAGGGCAAGTTTTAAGCAAATCTGCCACAAATCGAAGCGTCAGAATACCACTAGTCGATGACAGATAGAATGAGAGTATACATCCAGAGATTTCAAGTCTCTAGCACTTACTGGTGGAAAAAAGAAGTTCCATTATGCTTGGAGGGGCTTCAAAAGCCCCCCAGAATCATAGGGTTAAAATTTTGCGAGATCTGCGTTTTGGTACTGTATTTTATGGGATTTTTCTCTGCCATTTCCTTACAAATCTTCTGAATTTTCTAACCCATATTTTTTAGTTTTTAAATCTAGTGACCCCTTGTGAAAGCTATATGTTATGTATTGAAACTGGGTAACGTATGCAGGATTAGATGATTAACCCCCAAATTGGCAATTGGAACTGCGTTTAAGTAGTAGGAAGGGAAAAGACTTCTATAAAGGGAGCAAATCAGTGAAATCCTGCCAGTCTTTCAATTGGGATTGTTTTCGTTTGGTGCTTTCCTTTTCGCTTTGTTTATTTATTGTTCAATAATTGATCTTTGAGATTTTAGTTTGATGCTTTCCAATGTTGTTGGTTATAAATGAATAGGCTTGTTCTTTTAAGTAATATGGTTCTTTGCATGGAACCAGACAGATGAGGGTGCAACGAAATGCTTCTCTGGTCGACAAACGATTCCTCTATTTAAGGTTATCTATATAGTACATTCTGATGTTTCTGCTACATGTACATCTGTTTTTGGTATCATAGATTGTAGATTTTCATGTACAGTATTTAATCTAGTTGTGAGAAAATGTACCTCCCCAATTTTTCCCCCTTACAAGTGGCCTGAAAAAGTTAGTAGTTATATTTTATTGGCTTGAAGAAATTCAGTTGTTTGAACGTTTAAAGTTTTGATGGCAGTCAAAGCCCTTGTAAGAGCCGCCTAGTGGTTAAGGAATAGGACTCAGATGCCAGAAGTTGTGGGTTCGAATCCCACCCGGCCCGATTTAAAGACTATCGGTTGGGGAACGCAACGGGAGACCAGCCGTGTAAATGTACTCTCTTCCCAGTACATTTCTCAATCTGGCTGGGCAATAGGCTACGCTCGAAACCGAGTATGCCACCATAAACAAATATAAAAAGCACTTGTTGTAAGGCATGGTTAGCATAATGTTTCTTACAAAGCTAACAACTTTACGTTGCTCATCCTTGGCACTGTAATCAAATCATACCATTTAACTGTCAACGAAATAGCTGATGGAAGAGCTGCCCGTCCTTCAAGGGATTGTTACGTTCGTAATCTGGACTTGATTCAACCATGACCCAAATTCTATCTTCGAGACGGCGATCCTTGGGAGTCCGGCTTCAATACGAAATTTTAGCTACGGACCCACTGAAACATGGCACGAAAGTGTTTTATTGTATCAATTTCAATAGAGAATGATTTCCCTCAGGAGAGCGTACAGTGACCCCATTCAGGCGATTCCATTTAGCGTTCTAATACTTGATGCTTAGATTTAAACTACTAAGCAAAAACTCGTATTTTCCTTTTAAGAAAGGGTTGAGTTTAGGGTTTTTACGCCAAGCGGAAATATGAAGTGTTATTTATCGCGGAGTAGTATAATTTTCAATGTTACTGACATGGAATCTTGCGCCATCTCATAAAACACATAATATTGTATATGCCTTACGGGTAAGATTGATTTTGCAGTGTCATTTTTAGTCCCACCAAGGCTTCTCTTGAGGAGATTTGGTAAAATGTCGAATCCAATATTCAGTTTAAGAGATGAAAAATCATTTTTAAAGACTATTGAAGGGCAGAGAAAGAGATGCGATTCCCAATCCTTGAGGTTCTTACTGATTTTAAATTTGTCAGTGATAAAGTGCTCTTGACTTTAATACGTCACATAGAATACACATAGAACAACACGTTTTAAATATCTGAGCAATTCCACGAAGATTGACGATTTTATTGAATAGTAATAGTCAAACACCACGCCATGGAGGTCAAGAAGATGGATGGACCAAATAAGACATGGTTGTTATGGAAACTTAGTAGCCGCACCAGGAGGACGATAAAAATCCCGGATTAGCCATGGTTTCATCTTCGCGCCATGTATCAATGGTTTTGCATGGAGAGGAAACTTTGAACATTTCCCAGCCTTTGTACACAAAAGATTAGAAGATTTCGAGAAAGTCACGGTGATTTTTACGGGTGTTATTCTTGTTTTATTGGATGGCAAATAAAAGGAGAGATTAACCATCTGCTCGTGGCAACGTAATGCATTCCCACTTACTCCTTCAACGTCATTATGAAAGCGCTCGTAAAGCTTTTGGAAATGACATCTGGGAGATTTTGTATTTTCTATGGAAAAGCATTGTCTTGGGTTTTACTAAATGGGCGAATGTCAAGTCTCTCGGAATTATAAATCACTGATTCTTTTAATGCATAAGCTAGTGCCATTGCTTGAAGTTACATGACATTTTCTGTCGTCGCTAGCAATGCCTACCGCTTCAATAATCAGTGCTTTCATTTTATTTGGTATGAACAATTCCTGTTGTAGCTGCTTATAAAACAATCATGGATGGAGTTTTCTCCGAAAAGCTTTACCTATAAAATCTCTGTTTGTGGATATACGGACTTTAAATATTAAGAAAATACCCAAATCGTGGGAAGATTTTCTTTGATGAAAGCCGTTAGTCCGAAGTTTCCTAATGGAGGTTGACCTCAAAGATGGCGAAGCGAGGAGCGAGATAATAATTTTATCATGTCAGACATTTCAAAGATGTGCAGACAAATTGGAGGTAAATGTTTCCCTGAAGGATATTTAATTAGTATAAGGTTTGAAAAAGTGCTGTGACAGTTTTGATCTGATATCGTGTAGAAAAAGTCGTGGTTTTGCGATGAGACGAGGCAAGCATAGAACCTTGAGGATTTCATGATTTCATTGAAGTGGTACTGTGGTAGTCTACTGAGCTAGAGTACAGATAGCGAGACAGATCAGCGATTTAATGAGGAGACAAATTGATATTTTGACTTTCAAGTTGAATTTTTAGGAAGCCTTAGCACTAACAATTACCAATGTACCAGTTTTGAGTGGGATAAACTTTCATTCATTACTAATTCACGCGGGGACAGTTAGTTGTTCAGAATGAAGAACATGCAATTTTGTTAAAATGGACGAGACGACGTTTGAATTGTTGCCACCTGTTGATGGAGGTAGAAGTGAATGGATCATCCAGAATAAATCTAGTGAACTGGAGGAGCGTCAACTGACTTCAGCGTCATGAACTTGTAAACTTTTGAGGATAGATAATCTTTACAGCTGTTAATTATAATCAGACACAGGTCAAGGTAAAAAATAATATCTTTTTTGATTGACGAAAGAAGACTTACAGAGAATTTGAACAATTGCAAACTGTTACAAGTGGTAGAGTTTAATAACTTCTTGTCGGGAATAACAAAAAGTCTTTGGTATTAATTGTCAAGACTTAACAAGGCGGCATCATTGCATCTCCTCGGAATCTGGAAACGGATATCAACATCAACTGTGCAATTACCAGAGGATTTAGAAACTTTTCAAATGTTAAAGTGGACGTAACAGGTTTTATAATATTGGTGAGAAATAGTAGTTCAGTTTCGGGCGTTTTATTCCAAATTTCTTGCCTATGAATTTATGAGTTTTTATTTGAGTCGAAGATTAAAATACCTTCGATTATTTGCAGTGTATGGATAAGGAAATAGAAGACTGAAATCTGTTTCACGACATACGTAAAGACAGGCAGCGAATATTGCCGAAACTATATTCCGCAAAACCTAAGGTGCGTGTAAGGCACGTGTAAGACACGGGCGTGTGCATTTCGACGTATCTTGGACAAGCTTTATTGGATAAAGAAGCCAGGAAATCAGTATTTGATATCCTTCACCAAGCGATCAGTCCCAAGACATGGATTGACGAAGTTTAAATTATACCGACAGATAAGACAATTGCTGAACAGGTAGTACCGAATGAAAAAGATTCAGCTTGCAAAGCGGTACAATGAACTGGTAGACTATACAGTTACTAGTCAGTTTTATTCTCAAGAAGTTTACAAGGCTGATGAATTTTGGGAAACTAAAGTGAAATTCGCCAAAGTTAGTAGGAGAGCGACGTACATCAGCTACTTAACTCCATCGCACTTCAACCTTTTTGTTGAAAGTCGGCTTGATCAATTTGTGTATCAACATGTTACCGCTTCCTTAAATATTGGAAACTGGATTTCGGAATATAGAAGAGGATGGCTGGTTGCTTATGTAAGGCGTTTTAGTCAGCAATACACTCGAAGTGTCGTTATCTATTTTTAAAATAGGAGCAGGAGTTTGCACCCTGTGAAGCTTGAGAGCGGACGCGTCATTAATCACCGCCGGTATTTTGAGCCGCCAAGCATTTTTGACAGATTAGTTCTAAGGACATGTTTTGGAAGGAAGATCTGCCAGAGCTAAGTGGCTAATCCTGGAGTTGTGTATTCCCAGATTTGTCGTATGGTCTTGGGATAACAATTAACGATTTAAATGCCGTTCTTCTTACTCGGATGTATGCTAAAGGTCAATTATTATGCTTTGACTGAACGTCGAAGAAGCTTCTTCTATGCACCTAAACCGAAATAAATAAATCTATACCTCTCCAAAGCTTGCCATCATAATTGAGCAGAATTTCAGGATTTAGAAAACCGAATATGGAGCCTTTTTGGAATGAAAACTTACCATTTTGCTGATGACATCCAGAATAATTGAGATCACTTTTTCTTCACCATTAATACGCGTACGTGTTCCTTCAGAAAATAGCTAGGTAAGAATGGAGGACTGAATTTTCAGTGGACTTTCTAGACTGAACTACATAGATTACCCCTTCTACAAGTGGCATAAGCACAGAACAGGGTCATTAGGATTGGGGTGTGTGTATTTCAACGAGCCAGGTACAATCTAATACAAGTGAAAAGGATTGCGTTAGAAAATTTGAAGACTCGACCTAGTGCAACAGCAAGTTTTAAATTTCTTATAAATAGCTAACGTCTCTACTTTTTTTGGGTTATTGGGAAACATGACGTCTATTGGAGAGTCACTAAGATCATTGGGAGTTCAACATTTTTGACATTATATGGCTGCTGAGAGAATAGACGCGAAAGTGATATTCTACTTGCTGTGAGATTGAAGAGAATGCAAGTCTGATCTGAAGTCAGTTACCTTCCTTTACAATCAACTTCACCGCAGAAAGGACTCAGACTCCTTTGATACCTTATTTCTTTAACTTGCGTGTTTTATATTCAAGTAAACAGCAAGCAATATGTACAATGGTTGCTATAATGATATTGAAGCCTTAACGGATCCGTTGCACAGAAGCACAGTGACCAGTTGTTAAGGAACTTGTGGCTACGGCACCGAAACGTTGTTTTGAGTCGGTGCATCCCATCTTGAAATAGTCGCGAGGCTTTGGAGGGCGTATGCCATCACCACCTGGTTTCTATATTGTGTAGTACCTTTTCGGAGAGTTCAAAATGGTTTGGAAAGGGTTGCATAATAGGACCAGTAAGAAACAAAAGACGGCATGTGCAACGCATGAAGGTTCTCAAGGTGGTAACTTCAGGGTAAGTAATTGAGAGCACTTCGTCATTTATGCCCTCAGGTTATGTTTTAGAAGACAATGACGAGTTTAATTTCTCGTTCTTATCACACTTGAAAGTGCACGACATAAAATGTTAAAACAAGTTTGTTGTTAATTGGCGTACAACTGCATCCTGTCATTTTGAAGTCAAACTAAGCCAGGAACAATTTATCGAGGAAATAGGGCAAGTAAAGCATGGTTGATTTTTTAGGCCTTATTTTAGATTGATCTTTATTATGTATAAAATTTAGCGCCGCTGCTGAGATACTAAACACTTAAATGTAAGTAGTTTGACGAGTTTGCCTCAATCAAATCATGAACAATTTCAGTGATACTTCACCGCTAGCATATTTTTAAAATTCGGGTCTAGCATTCTTGTATTGTTTCTTCTTCTTCAGAAAAAATACTTATCAACGGAAATGTTTTTACTTTTCTTAATGTTAAAGTCAACTTTGTTTATAGCGTTTTTGTGACGAGGCGAAAAACGATGCAATGTAAATATCTTGTTGGTACAGTAATGGAGGTTATTTACCTAATTCGGATCAGGATGTTAGAATCATTAGAGAAAGTGTTACACCAGAATAAGGAGCCATTCCCTATCACACGGAATGCATTGATAGATCTTGCTTTGAAAAAGCATGATATTTAACCGATTATGACAGAATTGAAAACCCAGTGGAATACTTAGGTCAGCTGTTCTAACCACGGGTGCGAGGTTGGGTGCAAGGGAGTGTGAAGTTGGGCGTGAGGGAGCATGAAGTTGGGCGTGATGGAGCGTGAAGTTGGGCGTGATGGAGCGTGAAGTTAGGTGTGATGGAGCGCAAGGTTGCGCGTGAGAGAGCGTGAGAGAGCGTGAGATTGATACTTGATGGTGCAAGGATGCTCTACGGAGAAGGATCTGGAGAGATGTCCTCCTCGGCAGTGAAGCTTTGTAGTGCAAATTGAGAGTTAGATAGTTAAGAGTTGTTTGTATGCCATAAGGACCCGTTTTGGTGTTGATTTTGTTTATTGAGGGTAGTTTCACAATCAGTGCTCGTCAGTGGCCTCTGATTAAGGGACTCTTAACATCTGTAACATCTTTTAATCAATTGTTGAAAGGGGTTTGAGAATCCAAGGGGAACTTTACAGGTAAAAAATTGTAATAAGAACAAGAACCACTAAATAGTAGCTGCAAGGGTAAAAATATTCACAGGAATCGCTTTAGCATCCCACTTAAAAAGAATGGATTTGTGGTTCCGTAATAGAAGAATCATTTTACAAATTCAGTGCACATGGATAGATTTACAACCATAACTTAATAGCATAGGTTTACAAGCATAGTTTATAGAAGGAGACTCAGAAGACATGTTTACAAGTGTATATTTTGAAGAATAGTTTACATAGATTTACAAGACTAATTTACAAGCATAGATTCAAAAGCTTAGTTTACTGTTCATTAGCAGACCTGATTTACAAGAACAAGTTGCACACAAACCTTGCTTACGTGAATATTTTTATAGGTCCAGTTTTTACAATCATAACTTGACAAGATCTGCATAATGTTTTTTTGGGGACAGTAGGTACTATATCTCCTTCCCAAACATCTGTACTTAAACGCATAAGCCCTGGTTGTGGTGCTTTGAATATAGCTATGCTAATTTGAAGTTCTTTTCTTTGGTATTTTTCTTGTTTAGTTTCACCTGAGGCGCTATTAGGCCATTGACAAATTTGGTAGTTATAATAATGATTGTTAATTTAAGGATTTTATTTCAAAGTACGGTTTAGAAGCACCTCTTAAGGCCCCTTCCTCTCTTCGAAGTGGCTGAAGACTCACATTCCTGGAGGAGATGGGTAGTGTTGACAAAAAAGAAAACGCAAGGCAGGAACATAGGAACATATGTTCATTTCCTACTTTTTAACGGATTTAAGTTATGTTAGCAAAATAAATTCTATTGTTTTTTTCTGTCAACTCTTCATCGCCAAGATTTGCCTGTAGTGATAAGAAAATATAAAATCAAATCACAATAGTAGAAGGATTGGTATCAGTTGGAACTCGGCGACACTGCCTTTGCATTTTGATCTTGCTGTCTCCTACTCGATGCGTATGATTTGCATCTTGAAGATTTTGTTTTTGCTTTGGCCTCAAGGGAAAGTTCAAGAAAAGTCATCTTGGTGGGCAAATAAACAAACGTGTGATATCTTATACTAATTCTTAGGTAACATGAAACATAAGATATGACGAAAACATTGGTTTTGGGGATTCTTGACATTCAAAATGTTATGTAACAACAGGTTAATACCAGACTATTATATGCGTTACAAGGGATGAGGGTACTGAAAAATGGAAACTTAAACACGACGCAGGTTTTGGATAGCCCCTTAGAGCAGAGAGAGTGAAGACGTTATAGTTATATTTACAATTTCGATGGAAACCTTCTCTAAGAGCTGTGAACGGTATTTTCGTGTAGGTAGCATTATATTTTTGCCAAAGAATGGATTCCCGTTGATATTGTTCATCGATTCTTACTTACATTTGGTCACGTAAGGCATGACCCTTTCGCTAGGTTTTGTTTAAAGCCTGTAAGTGTCAAATTAAAAAGTATACTATGCCTCCCAATCCTTCTTATAAACAAATTCTTCGATTACATGTCAAGGTCTTTTATTAAATTTTAAGGACGGATTACCATCCTTGTCTCTCTGATGAATTATTGTCGAAATTTTGCACCAATTAGTGTGTAGCAAAAACGTTTAACAGAAGTGCATTTGTTACGTAAAGCAATTTTCATTTCGTAAAAATTTATCGATAAGGAGCTAGGCTGGTTTCCAGCGCAACAAAGCGCTTTCGTATTTCCCCTACCGAGTACTTGCTAGCAAATACTTACTTCGGCCAAAATATGGAAAGGTAGTGTTAAAAATGGGAGAAGTATTTATTAGAAGTCTCCTGTCAACAATGCGGCTGTGTGAGATAGATGTGAGATGGTGGACAGATGCTGTTATGTTGTCAACAGAAACGCTTGTTGCCTTTGCCACTGCCCTCATGAGCGTGTTTTAATTGAGACCATTACGTGATCATATTTGTCTTAGCTATTGAAGCTGAGGATGTAGTCTGTTTTGAAAATCAATAAATTTAGGCGTTTGATAAACAAAGCTGTAGATGTTGGGTTAACATTGTCAACGGTTTTTGTGCTTGAGAGAAGCGAAGCTTAAACGGTAGTTGGTTGTGTCTTAGTAAGTACATAGTAAGAGATTATCTTGTATTGGTGTGGCTTTTATCGCCTTACCAGGCATGGGCTACAGTTATATAGTAGCGAAGCTTAAGGGAAAGGAATGATGTTTCTTGTATTATTTACTATTAGTGGTCATCAAGAGTTTGTCTTAAGCAATGTTGAACTGGATTTGTCAAACCGAGGAAGTAAATAATTGAAAGTACTACTCAACACTACTTGACTCTACTGTCCTTATTGCTACTAGATGGATTTTGTAGCCAAACTTCTTCGTTCCGTCACGTGTCTGGGATTTATCTGTAATGCGAAATAAAGGCCTACTCCTATGTGGACAGTTCTGTGAACAACCAAATATGGATTCTAATGGGTATTTATTGTTGGCAGAGAGTTTGAATTTTTATCTGCGCCAATCGGATGGTATAAGAGGAAAGCTGTTTAAATATTTGTAACATCATACACATTGATCAAAAATCTGGACAGACCATGAGATCTACGTATTATATGTTTGCGCAGCAGACAGTAGGGCTGCCCCCTTTTCATAGTCAAGTATTCTGACAACACCACACACACCTCAGTTTCTGCTTACTTAATGCTTTGGTTAGCGATTATTGACCTTTAAAAACTGATGGGGCTACTTTATCAAATCTTCAGCGCAAGGAATTGTTATCTCGAATATTGGCATTTGTTGGAGCAGAGATCTTGGATAACACTCTGTTAGACGACGTTTTTCGCAGGCATTATCTAGATACTAAATGTAGTGATACCCTATACTACGTCATATACGTACGATACCGTTACCTTGTGGGGGAGGCTGAACCTTGTTACATATCATAGGCTTAGTGATCGTCGATAGTGGAATCTGTTAAACATTACCAACGGAAGACGTAGTATCACATGGTTGACCAGGATTCGATTCCAGGCCACGGAAATGGCGACCATGAAATATCTTACGCGGAAAATCTCAGATTCAGTAAGTTATGATAATAGACGTATTTTCATTGTAACTAGACAACAATACGCGAAAGGTTTGGTTACCAATTATAGTGTACTTTTACGTTTAAATTTCATACAGGAGATTGTTCGGATGGTCTCCGAGACCACGATATATCTGTTTTAGCGTTTAGTAGTGTTTAGTTTCTCACATTGGAAGGAAGACCACTTTCATCTTGTATGACGAACCACCTACAGATTGCATTTTTCTAATATCTGGTGCTTGATATCATTCCGTAATTACGGGTTTATTTCGCAGCATAGGGAAGTGTTGAAAACCGTCATCCTTGGAAGGGAAAACTCTATGTACACTCTCGAAAAGATTTCAGTGACAACAATGGTGCACCATATTTCTCTGTCTTCATGGTAAAATTGTGAAGTGTGTGGCCGTGTGGAAACCACCGACAAACCACCGGTTCTACCCTAATCCTAAGACGCTTTGACAACTTTTCTTCACCACAATTACAACCCTTACCCAGTCCATGTGAAAGAAACTGGAGAGTAGGAATATTTCGTCACACTTGAGGTATCACTGCTTCATGAATACTTAAAGAATGCCAAGTGACTCTTCTATTTTCACTATGAGTTGTTGAGCAGGTCCCTCAGCTATTCGGACAGTAAAGCGCTCCTATAATAAAATACGCATTATCATCCGTTCATAGCAAGGTACCGTAGTGCAACCATAGCAGATCGGATTTTTGTAGGTATAAATATCGTCCGTTTTCGATTACTCCCAGCCCTACGATATTTTTTTACGATATTTCCTATTCCTTCCTTCCTTCGTTACACCCATCTTGTTTGACTGTAAATCGTTTATCATCTTTGAGTTTCAGTTTCTTTAACCGTTTAAATTTATCATTTCATGTCGTAGCAAATACCTAAGTAACATCCCCAGTTTTCAGACCTCTGATAACTGTTGGGCGAAAAATGGCCTTTAGTTGCTGGACAATTGGACTCTTGCCTGCGTTTAGGAAACACGATTTCTCTACGGTTTGTTTTTCTTCTGTCCATGAGAATATTGTAAAAGGCATAGCAGTAGTTATCGTATTTATTGTAAGGGATGATAAGATATGAAATGGAGAGGACTTTATCTTTATAAGGTAATGGTCAGGCCAAGCATTGAATATTCTTGTCATCTTTGGGCTGGTGCATCAAAGTGTTATCTCGATATATTTGACCTCCAAAAACATATTTCTCGTGCGGTTGGACGTGAACTGGCCCACACACTTCAACCTCTGCCTCATAGTAGGTATGTTGCATCGTTAAGTTTTTTCTACAGGTACTACTTTGGTAAGTGTTCTTCTGAGTTGGTTGAATTGGTTCCTCTTACTCTCATCAGGTCACGGTCCACTCGGTATGTTAAATCTCAGAATGACGTTTCTGTTTGTACTTCTAAAAACAAATAGAAACTTATATGCTAATAGTTTCTTCCCTAGGACTGCCAAAATCTACAATCTTAACACTTTTATATCTGATGTCAATCACCATCTTCTTTAAAATCTTTTAATTTCTTGTCTCTAATTACATCTATTTTTTGTTTTCTTTTTGTTTCTACTCCTTTCAAAGTAACTCAATACGTTGAAGTGGCACCCCTGCCTTGTATTGAGCGAAGAAGAGGAAGACAAAGCGTTATTCAGTTCCAAATGCTATATATTCCAGGACGATACACCGAGGTTCTATGAAAATCATTGAACCAGCTAAGACATTGTTGCAAAGATTCCCAAGTATCCTTTGTGACAGTAAGGCCCTTGCAAGTTGCCCGCGAGTGCGCTACTGGGCCAATACATTACATACAGAAGAGACGTTTAGGGGTACGCGAGTTATTTTTGCATGAATTCAAGGATTGGCGAAAACATGTGCTACTCAGCTGAAGGAGTGAGCAAACGAAACAGAATGCAGTTGTTTGTGTCTTCTCTAGTGATGGGAAATGTTTGTTATTCAGTAAACAAGGTTGTTTAAGAGACAATTTGACTCCCGATCGGTCGGATTATCGTGACGATTCTTAAGTCTTAGTACCAGCCACGAATGTAAATAAATATGTAGAGCTTCAAATGCCATATTATTAATGTCTGGCTATGATTTGTCCACAGATGAGTGTAATAGTTTATTTTGTAAACAAATAACACAAATTGTTTTTTATAACAATGACGTTGTACAGCATAATCTGATTGCAAACATGAATAATATAAGTTCAACCTTGCTTTTGAAACTGAGTCAAAAAACGTATCTATCCGCAAATTCGCTTTTCCCGTGAAATTTAAACATTTCTGCAGTCTGTGTCTGTTATGAACGGGAATGACAAATTTCACATACTAAGTTTGATCTCATCAATCGATTTATCTCGGTATTATTTAAAGTTCTTCTTCTGATATTTAGTCCTCTAGTTTTAGAGCATACTGTTATAATTTTGTCAACAGATGTAGTTTTCATTGTTGAAAGCCCCTTTTGTTCCACTATTTATCCGTTTATCGTAGGTTACACATGCAGTTTTAGTGGTCTTGAAATTCCTTTTGTCCATCGTTTATCTCTTAACCAGTTTCTTACTGTTATTGCACTCTGCACTGTCAGCAGTCAACGACACTCAAAAATAGCAATTGTAGTATCCTGCTATTCAACAAACTTGTTGTACGCTATTGCCTTGCACGGGAATGTGCAATGGAAGAACTGTCTTTGCAAAACTAGGGCTCGTTCTTTCTTTTCTTTCCTTCCTTCACTTAGGATGCCATATTAGATCGTGTGGTAGTTAAAGGAGGCTTTAATTATGTAATTAAAGCGTGCTCTTGGAGTAAACCCCAATTAAATTCAATTTCAGAGCCCTTGAAAAGGAATTGCGATTTTGTTGACAAAGTTCACTTTGGAAACACGCAACTCACTTTTGAAATTTCGAAAATCAGCTGTAACAAGTTTTAAATCCATTACTCAATTTTACTGTCTTCTTTTCGTTTATTTTTTCTTTTGTCCCTCTCTACCCGTCTCCAGAACATATTGTTGTTTCACAAGGACCAGGAGTTTTTGTATTGTTTTATTAACTCTTGAGGTCTGTAGGTTGAAGGAAGGATTACCAGCAATTGGAAACAATAGAATAACATTAAATGTGTCTTTGATCCATGACTGGTGTCAGCATTTAACCACTTTATCCTAATTGATTGACTGACGGCTGTCGTGCAGTTCCACGTCCAAACTGGTAACTGTAGCTACCAGTTGATCAATAGGAGAGCCATTGTCTGAGTACGAATTGCTCTTCAAAGACGCTGATGATAGCTGAGAAGTTGTACGTATGGTGTCTGCAGATTTGATGTACAAGTACGAAGAGATTGTTGTTGTTTAATGCACTGGCGCCACACTTACAATCGGGATGAAACTAACTTGATAATAATCAGATCATTTACGTTACTTTTAATCCAACACTGCTAAAGCATGCTTCTTTCTTGAGTCAATGAGACTAGGTTTCGAGGTTGTGTAAACAAGAAGTGCAGCCTATTAAAATGTAATGATTTGTAGAGTTCCGAACAAGGGATAAATCAATTTTTTATTTGTATTTATATAAGATGAATGGAAGTAAGAAAGGCTCTCATAAAAATCGGGGAATAAATTATTTGATTTGAAGAGTTGAATTGAGGTACAAAAATTGAAAATTGTTTTCGAGCAACGGATACAGTTTGTTGACCGAAAACTTGTCACTCGTTAAAGTGTTATTTTCAACGTGTCACTCGTTAAGGTGTCATTTTTAACTTGCCAGTTGTAAGGGTGTTATAGTGTTCTAAAAACACAAATCCGTTATTCAAAGCAATTTTCAAATTTGTGATTAATGAAAGCTTAGAATATCAAACAGACTTTACAATGATTTGCCGATTTCTGGAGGCTTCATCTTCATTTTATCATATTCTCACATTGTCAAGGTAAAAGTAAAGGAAGCAGTGAGAAGTACATAAAGAACTGCAGCAATTAGTACATTTTTGGCAAAATTCCTGAAGAATGGAAGGACCTCCGCTGATCACTTTTCGCGCGGAAATCGTTTTTCTCGATGACAATTTTTAGTAACTCTTGAAAAGAAGTGATATGTTAACACTCGTATATTCAGATCAGTAGCAAGAGGCAATAAATGTGTGATAAATTACCGAATGTGGAATTCGATGGGGGACTTGAGGCATTCACGGAGGGTTTGGCCGGAACTGTGTTAAAAAGACGGCGAATGAGACGGACGCTCGGAGAGAGGCTGCATGATTGATACTAAACATGGCAGCACCCTGGGTAAAGATCCAAGAGAGTTAAAGTGCATGATGATGAACATGATGATTATCATCCTGTTTGATGACAAGAATTGTTCATTACGAGAATGAAGTACGCATCGTAAGCAACCACATGTGGCTATTACCATTATGATGATGTTAATGTTTGATGTATGCCAGACCTGCGATACATGACGGTGCAGGTGTAGTTATCTAATCAACAGGCAACCCCAGCGATTAGAATGCTTCTATAGGGTCAATTGGGTAATAGAATATTTCCATTGTTATTTGGTAGCTGGAGTTGTAGTTTAATTGGACTCTTCTTCTGTTAGGTAGCTAGGTTAGTTTAAATATTTCAGTGTTCTGATATAATGTCAGTTAGCGAGTTCAGTGAATTTTAGCCAGTTTTTTTCCCCATTAGTTTGTCACTTTTCTTCGCAGCGAAGTAGGTAATTAAGTTTGGCATTTATTTCATCACTACATTCCTTCAGTTTTGCACCAAATAAGGTTTAGAAAAGATACAAGCTATCCTTGATTATCTGCTGTATCTTCAAATACATGAGCTCAATTGGAAGTTCTTCCTCTGAAAGTCGAAAATATACATTACAAGTTCTATCTTGAGCCGATGAGAACATTGTCCAACTTAGCATTGTTAACTTCATCTACGAACAGGGAGCCGCAACACTTTTTCATATTATACTACCGCCTGTGTATGAATGTTTCTTGCGAAGCCCGTAGCAAATTGGAGTGCAAGTGGGCTTCATATGAATTTGTAAGGAATTCACTAGTAGCGTCGCAAATAGAAACGGGGCAGTCATTGCTTTGTGTTGGTTGTATGGTGGAACTTAGCAATAAAAATTATATTTTAACTCGACCTGATTTTTTAATAGTTTACGGATCCCTAAAGTATTATTAGCGGATTTCAAAAGGGCCTATAACGTTCACCTAAAGTTAACTTATTTTTGAAATCTTCACCTATTTTACATCTGCCTAGAGTTGGACCATTACATGGACGCGTATGCCCCGATTTCGAGTCCCTTTCATGATTTATTTCGTTTCTCCCTCGCTATTTCAAACTTATAATTCAAAATCGTCGATTCTTATCTCTATTACATATATATGTTGTACACACTACAGTTTTGAAGTTTTATTTATCGAAATTCTTCCGTCTTTTCTTGCAGCTTCATCTGGCCGCCTTGACGTCGCTCAAGAATGAGATTTATGACGTCAACAGCAAACTTAACCAAGTCAGCCATGAGCGGGATAACTTAAAACTACAGGTCAATCAGTTGATGGCCGAGAAGCAGAAATTGCAACGCGAATATGAAGACCGTCTCTCATCACAGGTATGTCAATGCGTACCATCAATGGCGTCGACGAGAAATATTTTTGGTGCCAGGTTTAGGACTCACACTGCTTCAAATAAAAGCCGTTGCGGTTTTGAAGGTTCCCTTGACAATTTGAAGCATAGGCTCCTTCATCAAAGCATCAAATTTATGAAAGAGCATTTGATGTTAAAAAGCTTTGAAAGGAAAAGTCGTTGTTTTGTATGATAACATATTCACTATTTTTTGCGAAATGTCGTGAATATGAAACTAAATTTTTGTAATTCTAAGTAGAACATTCGCTTCAAATGTGTTAATAGTGGCTTTAAATTGGGTGGATGTCACATAAGTAAACCTAACTATTTCTAAATCTGAGATGAAGGGAATTGTCAGTACGATTCAGCTCTTTCTTGATTTTTTTTGTGGCATACTCGATTTCGAGCGTAGCCTGTTGCCCAGCTAGAGTGAGCAATGTCCTGGGGAGAGAGCACATGTACAGGGGTGGTCTCCCGTTGCCTTCCCCAACCGATAATCTTTATATTGGGCTAGGCGGTACTCGAACCCACAACCTCTGGCATCTGAGTCCGACTCCTTAACCACTAGACCACGGCATTCTTGACTTAGCCTTCTTTAATAGGCCAGTGGTATTTTTTCGGAGACTGATATTTTACCGATTTCTTATGAAGGAAAGATCATTTACACCCGATATTCAGATTGATACTGGAAAGGTTAATTGGGTAGGCTGCAGGTTGTATGTGGAATGTGAAGACAAGGTTGGAAAAGAATGAAACTGATGAGCGCTGGTGGAATGTTCATATGCGACTCAGCCATACTGTGTCATGCCACTGGCAATAATGTGCCGTTTAATTGTTGATGGAAATAAATTTGATAAGCAAGGAATGTTGTTGATAAGCAGATTGATTAAAGAGAATCCGAAGGGAAGTAAGAGGGAGGAGGAAATGTAGCTTCTTGTCAGAAACATGGCAGTTATGTTCAAGATAGTAACTGAGGGTTGAAAAGATTAATTAAATTTGATAAAAAAATATTTGAAGATAAGGAGTTATCTGAAGTGGACATGTAAGAGAGGAAAGATGTACAGGGAAAGAGCCGTGGTTGAAGACCAGGACGCGTAGAAGGAGGACATGAAGGGCAAGGGAGATGAGAACGAGGCGTGAGAAGTAGAACGGAGGTTGCACAGAGGACAAAAGGAGGACATTGAGGGCAAAGGCAAGAAAGGCAAATAAAGGACAGAGCGAAGAAGGATAGGGAAGTGGGCGAACAAGATATGGAGGAGGGGATGAGGAGAATCACGAGGTCGAATAAGGGGAGAGAGTAGGGATGATCACTGATGCGTAACTAACTGAAGGAATAAGATACTGTTTTCAGATGCATGTGGATTGTTTCGCTAGTTTGACGTAGAAGTTCACAAATGTTTTCTTAGTAAAACAAGCTCAACAGTGAGTTAATATTGAGCTGTTGAGAATACGTCCACAGTCATTCGTACCCGTTACGCCTAATAGGAATATTCAGCGCAATTTCAGTGCTATAAGACTTGGCCCTCTACAGTCGGGTGTCATCCGTAAAGAAGTTCTAGAATTTACATAATCTCAATGTGACCGACTTGGTCTCTGTTAGCCCTTGAATGAGAGGCTGAAGAGAGGTCTAGTCTACATCTTTAAAGGGAAAGCTAGAATCACTTAATTATCCTGAAAATATCATCAGCAGACGAATGTCAAAAATGGACCAAGTCCTGCTAGGGGATAAATTATTAAGGAGAAATTAAAAGATAAGATTGCCGGCAATAGACTAACTCGTGCTAATAGAAGCAGTAACATTGATCTATCATTTAGACTCCAAGGAACCGAGTATCTATGTACTCGTTCTAGCGGCCGTTGCATGAATCGCTATTGTTGAACGAATATTATTTCAATGTGTCCTGCATAGTCAAAAGGGGGCACGATGAATAAATTATCTGCAATGTAAGAAAAGGGGTTGTAATTCACAATAATTTTGCAGACATCGCTATTAAAGGTAAACCCATTTTCAATGAGTTTGATTAATTCCCGTAAGTAGTAATTGCCGTATTTGATGTACGTTTTGTTCATTCGAGAAAAAGATGAAACATACTGATTGACAATGTTATAACATCATCGCTGTGATGCATATTTTTATGTTCTTCTTCCAGTTTATGAGAGTTACAGAGTTGCAAAGTGTTATTGCAGAATTGACTAGAAAGTTGAATGAAGCTACAGGTAACAAGATTCCTGAAGAGGACGAAGGATCACAAAGCACGTCTGATCTGGAAGCAGAAGAAGGTGAGATGATCAACAGTACCAACAGCCTCTGCTCAGTTGTCGTGCTTTGTTGCGTAACACTTTCCTATTTCCATCGCCCCACTTTCCTATTTCCATCGCCCCACTTTCCTATTTCCATCGCCCCACTTTCCTATTTCCATCGCCCCACTTTCCTCGAAGCCTCATAAATTAGTTGATTGATCAGTTAATCGACTCATGGCGGTTTGCTTACCGACTGACTGACTTAACTCACAGATTAACCTATAGAATCAGTTCCTGACTCTCGGGACTTACTTCACAAGTAGCTCCCGGTCTTAATGTCACTCACTCACTCACTCACTCACTCACTCACTCACTCACTCACTCACTCACTCACTCACTCACTCACTTATTCATTCACTCATTCACTAACTTGCTCGCTCGCTCACTCACTCACTCACTCACTCACTCACTCACTCACTCACTCACTCACTCACTCACTCATTCACTCGCTCGCTCGCTCATTCACTGACGCACTTATCACTTATCCACTCCCACATACTGACTAACTCACACACTCGCTCAGACACTCACTGACTCACTCACTGACACGCACACATACATAACGTGCTTAACACCTCCACGTACCAGTATGTACACTCTTGTGTATGTATGCCCTTGTCTGCAGCTTATATATGAAAGAGTGCGTTTGAAAGATTTATAATTTCACCCTAAAGTGATAACTGTCACGTGACACGGTTTCATGTTGCCTTAGCGCCCATTACTCAGCGCTATCGAGTAATCATGATTGAAATGGTGGAGCAATCACAAAATATTGTCACAAGACAGGATTCTTTGAATCTTTTAGTGGAATTTTTAATATGTCGTGCTGCCTGTGATAATTTTTAGCAACCGTAATTGTTGCAACTCTGGCGTAGGTTTCCTTTTTGGAGACGTGTCATCTTCCAACCGGCCTGCGTGACGTGCCGTCTTTAGTGACCAGACAAGGGGATACGATAAATAGGCGGTTACTATCACCTGAAAACCGTTCTCCTTTTCATTAACTTAAGACTTACCTTGGTAACCCTAACAAGTGAAGTAAATTTAAATGGATTATCATGCAATACATTCTGGATCGGTATTTGATAAATTAAACCAATTTCACTTAAGAAGTCTCCTATTTTCTTCCCGAAAAATCGACGTTAAGATGGATAAAGTATTGCTTGACTGGTCTGTGTTTTACTCATGCCCGCCTATATTTATGGTATTGCTTGGTGTGAAGCTCTCTAGTACTGGTCCGTATTTTACTTAATCGTCGTCCAGTTCCTAAACAAAGCCAAGTGATCCTCAAGTCAATGCCAAGTCATCTAAGCGCGCTAAATTGTACAGACTGAGATCAAAACAGACTTTAAAATTGTGGAGTGCAGGCTCATGTAGATTATGTATGATGACATAGGATGCATCCAGTTCCAAGTAGGACAGATGTTAAAAAGGACATTTTGTGTAACAGAATCACCATGGCGTGTACGCCGAAAGGCTATACGAAGTAAGTAGAGGAAGTACAGTATCATTTAGCAATGTTCGTAAATCAATAGAGTCGACACATGTCATACATTCACAAGGTGGCCTTAAAGCATGTGCATGGTTATATTCTTCGTCATGGAGACTAAAAATTGCACGGCCTGAAGCCTATCTTTGTCAACAGATGGTCAGATTGAGATGATAACGTAACCCACGCCACATGTAATCAAGGGGAAGACGTCGAAAGTAACAGACGAATTTTATCTATCGTACCGTGAGTTGTTTATTGAATGCACTAGCACTGTAAAGATACTTCTTATGATATTGAGTCAACAAACATGTGCATATATTGATAAACTAACTTCAGAAACCCCGAAGAACTGCAACACCGGAGCCAGTTTCTCAATGTCTTCTAATCCGTCAGGGATAAGGGTGTAGGGGGCTTTAATTGCAAGAAAAAATTGCATGAGCATTGCGTCTAGTAGTGTAGTTCAATGTATGATATCCAGCAAAAGAGCATCAATAACAAGTGAAACGTTTAGATTTTTATAATTTCACTACCCGCATCATTTGTTTTCATTTCTCAATAGGAGAGCCTAACAAGCCTGATAAGGCTAAGGTTGCATGTTCGAGTCGAGCTTGGGCTCGTTTTAATAACCGGTAGTCTTTTGTGTATTGTCTATGTTTCATTTAATCTTCTCCTTTTGCAAGCCAGCGCTGTCTATCTCAATCTGGGGAATACTATTAAAATCGCTTATTTTTAAAAAAGCTCACAATGTTGGGTGCTTCAAAAATACGACAAATAGCCAAGTGGTACCACAGTTAAATGATGGAGTCTCTTTCCAATTGCTATGGTGCCACTGACAGTTTCATTGAAATCAGTTCTTAACTCTGTTTTCTGCTGTTAGTTTACACGAGACCTGTATTTCTTTTTCAGTCTTCACTATGAAGGAAGTTTGAGTATGCACGTTTAGAAGGCAGATCCTTTATTGAGCTTGTACTTCCCATTGGCACTGAATAGCAATTCCGTGTACCCTGTCTGACATGCGTTAACCAAGTAGCACAAGAAATGTTCCTGCCCCAGATACTACCACTTGCCCTCTTCTTCTCTTGAGCCGGCACATTTATTACGTATTGCAGAAAGGACATCTTTTTTTCCATTATTTAATCTTTCTTTCGATTATATGAGGTCTTTAATTTTCAGCTGATATTCAGTAACTAACCTTTAGTTCAATGAATTTTGTTTGATTAACCATGTGATAGGTATCTAGTTACAGGTATTGGCTCCCACGAGGTTGTTATTATCTGTGTTGCAGAACAGAGAATCTGCTAACATTGAAGAATGGCTTGAGCTTTTAATAAGTTTTCGTTAAACTAAGCAGTCGTTGATTTAAGAGATGACTTGACTTTGTGCATCGCTTTGAAATAATCTACTTAGATCTGTGACCATACCAAATTCCCCCACGTTCAGATTACTTTTCTTTTGTGATTTGCACAAGAGAAAGTGATTAACCGTAAGGGAGAAGAAAGCCCTACCCTGTTGAAGTTCACTTGCAAAGAAATCGCTTCTTGTGTATTCACAACTCAATGATAATCCATCAAAGCCCAGGTTTCAACTGACTGACTCCCTTTCCAGGAGTTTCTAAGAAGGATGACATTACAATCAACCCCTAGACCATGAGATCAGCCTGTTTACGCAAAAGCTGGCCATGATATCCATTGCAAGGGACGTAAGTGTTTTTGATGCCATATGTGTGTGAATTAGCTGCGAGACTCCTTTTCGAACCCCTGTCGCAGCGTTTCGAATCTCAATCATTTAACATCGCAGCGTGGTCTTTCGAAGCAAAGATCTTTGTTTCTTTACCCGATTGGAGTCTCGCTACTTTTGCAGTCTTTAGTAATTTCTAAACGTGCTTTCTTTCAATGATAGAGCTTGTAGCATGTATTAATTTGTACGGAGTTCCATTTCCGGTAAGAATTGAATATAGGGTAACTGCCTTTGAAAGCTGAATTGTACGGGTGCCTGTCGTGAATAGAATATTGTTCATTACACTTCAGATGTAAAGCGTCTTCGCATAAAATATGTTTAGTGAATTCCACATACCCTTCCCATTTTCACAACTATTTAATTGTGACGTCATAAAATGAGTAATTTTACTGCCACCTGCTCACCAATACCACCACCACTACTACCACTACCACCACTACCAACACCACCACCACCACCATGATCATCATAGACATCATCATGATCGTCATTATCATCATCACCATCATAGTCAACAATATCATTATTATCATCAATATCGTCATAATAGTCATCATCATCAACAACAGCGACTTCAATATCATTAGTATCAGTAGAAGTAGCAGCATCACTGTCATCTTCATCGTCATTATCATAGTCGCATATATCATCCATCGTCTTCGTCCTGGTATCATTATTATCAGATACCCACCACTGCGATGATAATTATCGTCATCTTAT
Organism: Carybdea cf. marsupialis auct. non (Linnaeus, 1758); assembly: GCA_010016065.2. NCBI lineage: Eukaryota > Metazoa > Cnidaria > Cubozoa > Carybdeida > Carybdeidae > Carybdea > Carybdea cf. marsupialis auct. non (Linnaeus, 1758). The sequence goes on along the minus strand of JAAAKL020001009.1, from coordinate 5,194 downwards.
TGGTCCTCGACACTATCATATTCCTATGTACTAACACCTTACATTAAATAAGGCCATTTTCTGTGCAAGTTCTCTTTTTTCTACTGACAGGCATTACTTTGCCCTCTCCATACCATCTGTTAATTCACTCGCTATCTTCCATCCATTCTCCTTTTGTCATTTCCTTATCATTCTTTCTGTGAAAGCATGGTCAATTTCACACTTCCCTATTATTGACTATTTACAAAGTCTGGTCCATTTGAAATTCCCGCGTCTTTGTCTTAAACAATCCTTAAGAGCTTCGCAGTCGTTGTCTTTGTCAGACGATTATGACTTAGCAGTAATTCACGGAATTGTTGTGGTCGACGGTTCTCTTGTACGAATTCACTGACTTTCGTCCTTGGAGGATTTTATTTCAGGAGAAGTCTTCTTCATCAATTGGCAAACTTATGTGTTGACGTTTATCTACGATTCAAGGCCCGTAAGCAGGGCCCGGGATGTAAATATAACCTAGTTTTAGGTGAAGCCCAAGAGACTGTGCAGGGTCATTACATTTACTCCCCATGATACACCATTGGAAATTGCATGCAACCCTACACAGATTGTAATGCAGTCTCCGCACGCTATGCTTGGATGTTAGGGCTGGGAACTTATTTACCCATATCAATCAATGCGAAGTTCTTGATTACAACCAGAGAGAAAAGTAGAGGGTTTTGAGTATTTCCATAAAATTGAAGTCCAGGATTCGAATCCTTGGGCTGATGTAAATTTTTCTGCCAATTCTATGTTACCCAACGGGCGAGAACGGATGTTTTAAATTTTGCAGCCTCTGCAGACATCATGTTGACAAAGGAATATCACAGAAATTGAGGGGAAGATGAAAGTTTCTATAGCCTTTTTGAATCGATATCTGGAAATAACAGGAAACACTTAAAATATGAATATTAAATTAATTGACAGAGTATCATCTAGAAGAGATGTGTTGACATACTATCTTTTGGAAAGACAATAAAGAAATATGTCACCATCGTCCTCGAACCCGCGACGGAAGCTTTCGTGATTTCTGATCTTCCCACTGAGCAATGTGAACCGTTATGATAGCATACAGTATAACTCACATTTGCTCCCAATTTTCAATCGACGCAGTTTGGAGACCCTGCGCCACGTACCTTGAGCATGAAAGGAATGTCATCCGCTCCAACAATCAGTCCTTTAAAAGTTGTGACGTATTTGCCGAGAGTAGAGGATTTCAATATGATCAGTTTCGACAAAACGCTTGATGAATTAAGAATATTTTACTATTGGGAATGTGTCACACTTTACTGTTATGATTTATTGTCTATTTCTTCAGTATCTTTCCAAAATATCATATTATTTAAACAGAATTCTCTCTTCTTGATGGTACTTGGGTTTTCGCCGCGTGACAAGATACACGTTGGATATACTCATAGGCTTCCCTACTATAGTTCATAGAGAGTGAGTACGGAGTTTGCTCTCCCATTTCTTGGAATCCCCAGATTGCTCACCGAATCTCTACTTACATCACATGCTGATGACAATAATGTTGTTTACGCTTAGACTTGATCCCGCTGCGACCTCCCTTTCCAGTTTCTTGTTTTCCCGCATTCACCCTTTCCGTTCCTTTATCTTTCTTCTATGCTCTCCAGCTATTGTGCTTGCGTCATTGTATAGTCATGATGACTCAGTCGTGCTGTTTTACTGTATCAGGGGTTGGTAGTCGTGTGTACCTTGGAAACTTTGATATAAGAGTTAAAGTGAATGAGGCAATGGCTTGCTTCTTAGGTAGAATTTCAGGGACGCATCTAGTGTTGTAGAGGTTTTGGATGCACCTTCTGCCCTAAAAAGGCTATATATGTGTGTGCACTCAAATACGGTTGGTGCTGTAATACTTGTGCTCTGATTTACCGTGGATATCCACTGACCTCACAGTAGGCAAGATGCACCAATGAATTTGTGAAAGGATAAACAAGGATTTAATTTTTAATAATTGAGATGATGTTATTATACTTATTATACTTTGTGCTGGAGAATCCTTTTTACTTAAAATGCCAGATTTAGCAATTGCCTCTGACAAGTTGCCCTTTTGATAATAAGTACGTCACGACGGCACGCACTCTTCTCCGAGAAGCACTGCAGTCAAATAGACGTCCCAGGTTTCCTACTCTACAGGCCAATCTTAAGTCCCATACATGTTTTGGAGTTTGAATGTCGTGTGAAGACGCCAAAAATATCCCATGTTGTAAGATTATTTTAGCTGATTCAATACGCATCTTCTGAATTTTACTTTTATCCGATTAGGTTACTCTACTATTTGTTGTCAGAGACATGTGGGAAGAGTTCAGTTTTGTCAACAATTTAACAAATGTTTAAAAAAAAATTTACAACAGTTTTATGCTTTTTTGCTAAAAATCTCTACTAAACGTTTCTTCAAACGTTCTTTACTTTCGCCCATTTCTACGGATACTTAGTTGTACGTATCTGGAAATTACATATCGAAACTAGACATTTTGTGAACGTTGCAGAAGAATTCGAGAAAAAGTTTATAAGAAGATAGTTAAATCCTACTGACGTACCGAATTCATTTCTGTTAAGTTAAATTCATTTATATATTTAACGAGATTAGATATACTGCAGGTGACTGTTTAGGTAAAGTATGATAATGATACGATGTGCAGATATTTTGTCTTGTAACTTACGAATGCGATGAAAATATTCCGTGCTGTTCAACATTCACGCTGCACTCCTACTAATGCCTAGCAAGCCAGAACCCCTCTTTCTCTTTGGTGAAGAAGTTTGCCAATATTCCAGGAAATCGCCGTTTCTTTCACATTTCAACCTCACTCTGTAGCCAGGTATAACATAGGCTGGAGCCTCCAAAACGTATTTTTCAATTAATATACTGGCTGAGCTACAGAGAGACTTTCCCCCTGCCTCTGGTATCACCTGTCACACTTTCCCACAGGACCTTTTTGTATCACATGCCTTTACGGGACCATGTAATGTCATTGTAAACGTTGTAGAGAATTGTTCATTCAGTCATCAGCTCATTGCTCCGCCTGAACTAGGAAGGTATCAAGCTCATCAACCTTTGCTTTTTTGTGCCGCATTTTATCCAAGAATAAAATTGCACGATCCTACAAAGTGTTGCTTCGTGCCCGTAAGGGATTGGGTGTTTTCTTAAAAGCAGAGCCTTTTTTATTCCCCATAGTTGTTTCCGTCGACTTTTTAAGACCTCTACCAATAAGTTTAGGATTTTTTGTCTCTTCGAACATAACTGCAATTTAAAGCAAGGGTATGGATGGAGAGAATATGACCCTTTTCGAATGCTTTCAGATCGGATAGGAAAACTTGGTGATTGCGTGGTCTCCCTACTTGGTCACTCTGTGCTCTCTCTCCTATAACGGCATTATCCTCCCATAGTGTACTATTCATATAGTAGCTTCTCAACAATGCTAGCACATCTTTGCTCTTACTCTTTACCCGTTTCCGGCCGTATGACAGCTTTTCTCTTCTCCCTCTGGATCATACTAGCTTAGGGTTTTCAACGCCCTCCGTATCGGTCAAGTTGTAGCCCTTAGTGACTATATGTTGATGAGCGGGTGTGTTATTTGTAGTCTCTACAGTGGACAAAATCTCTCTGAGAAGACATTTTAATCCGAAATGAAAGCACAGAAGAGGAAAATGTAGTATGCTGTGGTGCGGTAAATCACGGTACAAGTTTTACCAATGGGAAATAGGATTTTTATTTAGTCGTGTAAACATTAGATATCAGCAATAATTTCACAGAACACTGGAGGACCCAATGATAACAGCGTTGTATTTTCCTGTGTTTCCCCTTTCTCGTGCAACAAGCATTGTTAGGTTTTCTCTTGACTTGACAAGATTTGTTACCGCGTTTTCATCCCTTTAATCTACTTGTCGTGATTTCTTTACAGTAAGAGAATGGCCAATAGACTGTTTCAAGCTCTTTCTTCTTTCTTTGTTTTACTCGCCGGGAACTGCTATTCTTTCATGTAAGTTAGTCGAATTAACAATGGCACATACTCATCTGGAGAACAACGACGTGCTTTTTCAACCCTCAGTACTTTAAACTTCTTCCATCGCCGTGGTGTCTTCCTTGAGAAATCATGGCATTCACAGTCACTTCCTGATAATGTTTTCCAAAATTAAATAGCGTTCAGTCGATTTCAAGGACAGAATAACAAAGAGATGCTTGTTTAAGTCTTCTGAATTGTAGACGAAAATCGGTGCTAGGAATTAGTGCATTCGAAGAGCTGGAGCTGGTCCACTGTTGTAGGAATAGGGTTGTAGTATTGATTTACATTGTTGACTCCAAGGATCGACATTATTGTGAAGTAATCTCTACGTCACGTCTTGATTGATACTGTTAGCCTTACAAGGAATTCGTCACCAGAATAGTTAACCTGTTAAATGTAAGGCTCTTCTTCTTCACCTACTTTTCTAACATTTGTTCAGAAAGGCTCTATTGAAAATCAGGATACGGGAGCTTAGGAGTATGTTAATGACTGCAGCGACGAATCAGGAATAGCAATAAAAGGGAGCTAGTGTTTGTTGCTGTCTTATGTAAGGAATACTTGTCTATCTGGGATAGATTTGTAGGAACAGTCAGCACAAAACAGTAAGTTGTCATGTTGAAGTCGATTGTGGCAAGAAAGACTCGACATCTCGTCAGCACCATAGCCGATTTCAAATGCGTAAACTATGGAAGATAGTAGCCCCTTGCGAGCTATTCCGCGGGGTGCTGCCTCGTACAGGGAATCCCCTTCCAGAAGTTCAAAACGAGGATGGATATTTGCATGTTTCAACCAGAAGAACTTAGTGGACAGCCCAGACAGTGATGGTAGGCAAATAAATTTTAAGAAAATCCTATTTTTCAACTAAGTTATCATTTGGTTTTTAAGCATGTTGATATCTACGTGCCATGTGAACTAGGCTAAGAAATTTCATTCGCGCCGTTCCATGTTGGGTTCTATTTTGTCGTGTTTTGGATGCAAAATTGTAGACGTTTAGTGAATTTTTTATACAGTGACGATATGCTTCGTATAGAAATTTACATAACGCACAGATGTAAATAAAAGATCATTTTATACTTTATGTTTATTTTTGATTTTATTTAGATAAATATATCAATAACAAATATGCAATTATAAATATATTTCTGACATATATAAAT
>JAAAKL020001008.1:0-34132 GCA_010016065.2 Carybdea cf. marsupialis auct. non (Linnaeus, 1758) | reverse complement strand
CTCGGGTTTCAAAATCTAAAAACACCACTAAGCAATGTGACTCTGCCATAGGGCAGCACTTGCTTGAAAACCCAGACAGTGCCAAAATGTATACGGACAACCGCTTCCGCATAATTAGGAAAGCTAGATGACCATGATGCCAGTCTTGGAGGATATTGGGGGTGCATTGTGACCCCTTCTGGGTTTCAGACTATTTGATTCTGAATGGAAGTTGATTAACACTAGCCCAACATTTGATCGATTTGTCTCTTGCTGCAATTAGGCTTTATATTATGGATTCCAAGAACTAAAATACAACCAAGTTCAGCGTAGACATTTTCTTGAATATTTTGACAGTGATTGCACCCTCAACACTATGAAAGGTAAATAGATACTTTGACTTAAATACAGGTTCCTACAGAAGAATTTTTATAGCCATCGCCACAAAACAAGTAGTTGATTATGCAACAGATGAAGTGATAATTATTTTGAAATGCACAGCGCCTGCAAAACATTGCAGCTCGTGGTCACCAAAATATTGCTAGAGAGGTCTTGGTGTTGCTGGCAAGTAATTAGGGCCCGAGTGACAAGATGGCCCGAGGTACCTCTCTTACTCACATGCTGTAAACAATATGGCAGCCTACAAAATATAGCTGTTCAAACAAGTAATCTTGATACCATAGAACGAAAGATTACTCCTTGATACAAACACAAACTACTTCGTCCATTTTCTGTGTTTATCCGAAATTAACGTACGCTTTGTATCCCCCTTCAAAATCACCGAAAATGTGACCGTAAGGAAATGAAATATGTAAGGCAAGTAATGCTAGTGTAACAACTCCATAAAAGCAAATAAACACCTCTTCCTTACTTTCTAACCATAATATACAATTGAATGTATAACGTGTTGCATATTACGATTCCAACACAAGTGCAACAGTTCCATGTTTATTGGCAAAGGAAGAAATACCCCTTTGTTTTGACACGGGCCAATAGCAGTTGATTTGAAGCGGGTCAATACATTTCATCAATGGGTTGTAATACCTATGTAAGGAGAGGGTCCCTTGAAGTAATAGCTGAATGGTTAACTTCCGTTTGTATCAATTATAGTGACCCCCCGTTGTGATGACGAGATATCTGATAATAAACAGGGAACTGTTGTACTCACCTTTGCATCGTTATTTGCAGTACAATTTTATGTAAAGCTTGTTGTGAATATAAAGTAAGCAAGAGGTGTTTGTTTGTTTCAATTCAGTTTTTTATATCCGATATTACTTATCTTGTATGTTTCATTTCGTTACCACAACATCTTTGGTGATTTCGAAGTGGGATGGGTGTGTACAAAACTGCAGTAGCGCCTTACTAGCACTATGTTGATCTACTAGAAACCAGTTTAACAGGAGGCAAGGCCCCGTGTATCCGCTGCCTTAAAACGATTGTTCATGAAGTAGTTTGATGCTAAGTGTAGTCCATATTTTCTCTTGATCCTCCGTAGGACCAAACGTTGAACAGTCCTCGCAGAACAAGCTTACAAATCGCAGGAGGGACTTCATATTAAATATATATATATATCTAGATAGGCCTAACTTGATTATTATAAGATAACATATAGGTAAGGAACCCACCTTCTTTATGTATTAATCTTTTCAATATCGTGAACAGATGTGTGCATTTTCGGTGCTGCATCACTTGTCACAACCGTTTATCACGTGAACTACTTAGTCATACTATTCTCTATAGTGAGATCTCAAGCGTACATGAAAGAAAGTCAGTGGCGGATATTTTGATTTGCTACTTTTCGTTAAACAACTGGCTATGCAACAGAATGAGTCAGTCATAAACTCAATGAGTCTTAAACTCCTGTCTCACTATATTTTTACAAATACCAACTACAGCTGTATGTTTCTGTGACATGTTTACAAAAGGCAAGTGTGTTGACGGAAGTGAATAAACTGCCGATTCGATACTAGTGAACATAGCCCTTTTATCTCGCCAGATATCCCATCCAGGTCATTTGTAATATTTGGTCTATAGAGCAACGGTTTTCTACCTTTTATGTGGACCAACTCCTGAATGACCAAGTGAAAGGCAAACCTAGCTTTACCTATTATGCGGAAGCGGCCGTCCGGATATATTGATGGAGAAGCGCGGCACTAAAATTGGCATCATTCTGTATAGAAACCTACAATTTGTGGTCGATTAATTTGCTGAACCTCTCCCTACTTAAATTCATGCAAGGTGAACTTATCCAAACCTTGCTACATCACGCACACATAATCTGTTCAAAAGAGAAATTAAAACAAACGATCAGCTCGAGAAAGCAAATTTTTCTGTCTAACGGTTATAAGGAAGATATCGTCGACTTTACCGTCAAGATGGAATCATCGCAGTTTTCGAGTGAATAACCTTATGGACTTTAGAAGTATCCCATGTATTTAAAACTACCATGGCTTGGTAACGTTTTGCTTCGATCCGAAAGAAATATCAAAATGGCCGTAGAAAAGTGTTTCAGCACTGTGACAACACACGTAGTTTATACCATAAAGAAAACGTTCTTAACTAACCATAAAGAGCGTCTATCTATAGCAGCATTGTTCCCTACTCATTTTCTTGTCAATGTAGGCTGGCTTTGTCGGACGTACGACTTTGAGGTTAGTTGACAGAATTAAGCAACATGTTTCTTCCTGTATTCGCCAAGCATCATCTCCTACAAGGAAACAGCCACCTCGGAATTCATCAACTCAAAACTTTGCTAAGCAATGTAACTCGTCCATAGGGCAGTACTTGCTGGAAACCCCAGACCCAGTACACAGATAAAGCTACGTTAGCCCTTTACTTGGCCATTCCATGCTAGAAACCTGTTGAATTTCAATTCTGACGATTTTGTACTCAGAGAGGTTTCAGATGAAAAAGCTTTACCGTGTAAAAATGGTTTCATATTTAGTGATTTCAACAATTAGTCAATCATAATTAGTCAATCATAATTAATGTTCTTGGTTTAAAAGAGAGTGGGTATTTGGTAGGAAGAAGGAGAACGCTAATGTTGTGATAATTGCCTAAAATTCTTGACAGCTGCCTCCACGATGTTGTAATCGTAACGAGGTAAAATTTCCATGATTGTTTCACTTAACTGATCCACTTCTATTTTTGCTTTGTCCATTTCCCCATCTTGATTCTCTACAAGAAGTGAATAGTTGCATAAAGCGATTGTTCCGGAATCGGCAAATTTTACAATATTTATCCGGTCCAAAAAGGGTGACATCATTGGGTTGCCATATATTATATCTGCTCGTAGTTGAATCTCCCTGAGTGACTTTCTGGCTGTTCCAACCTCACACATTTTTGTTGAACCATCACTACGACTAGGCCAGTCTGGTCCTGCACCACGAGTAACAATTCTCGACAATCGATCAGAGCCATTGCGTTCATATTTATAGGATTGGAAAGATTGGGTGTATATCTGTGATTCTTTCGTGAAATTTAAATCAATAGCTTCATATGTTGGCATTCCGACCCCAACGTCAACGAGGTACATGTCTTGAACATCTTTGACATTGTTGAAGTAGCAAACAACGTGATTTTGAGGTGGTTTACGCACATAACCAAGGCCAGTGTATGAGGTGAATCCTACTGCGTTCATCAAAGTACTGAAGAATGTATTCATAACGTAACAAAGTCCTCCGCGTCTCTTTAACATGGAATGCTTGATCTGTTTGGCCGAAGGTCTTTTCAATTTGTCTCTCGGTGAGCCCATAAGTTCTAAGTTGTTGAACGGCTCTTGATAATAAAATCCACGGATGGCGTCGTTCAATAGTTGCAATTTGTCTGCCCCATTGCAATTCATTGTATCATTTATATCCACCTCCAAAACGTCTCTTATAAAATCAAAAGCTTCAGCTTGGCTGAATAAGTCTTTAAATGAATCATTTGGCAATTGTATTGGGCAGTCTGCCATCTTGACATGGATGCACAAACAACGGACGAGCATAAGTAATCGGTGTCAGTATGAAGTCAACTGGAAAGCATCTGTGATAATGATAGAGTGTCACTTTGATTTGAATACGCATCAAAATTGAATAACTGAAAATCAAAACAAACAGACATAATAATGCAATGCTCTAGATGGCGCGGTTTCAAGTTGCATGTCGCCCTCTGCAATGCAGGTACGTAGCTGTAGGAGTGTCTGCAATGGTGCCTGGCCTGATCTGCGCAATCCTATTTCACCCTGCCTGTTGAAAATAAATCAGAGAACGTTTGGTGCTCTGCCTCCCGTCATAGGACAACGTAACTAAGGTTTTAAAAGACCCCATTGACTCCAGCAAATAATGGAAAAAGGGGTCTTGGTATTTGTAGCACGGTGCCTATCGCATTTTATTGTGAACTGTTTACGATTGTATAACTACACTATGAATGAAATTTTTGCATATTCTGAGAAAAAAGTGTTCTACAGATGATCCAGATTTATTACTCCACATCACATGAAGTGGCAACAGATTATCAGTAACATCGAGAATGTTTGCAAATTTTCATTTACTTCACAACCGAATAGGGAGGAGGTGGTTTTGATTAGTAGAATCTGAGGTGAATTCGTTATGGAATCTTTCTGATTTGATATATGAAGGAAATTTCAAGTCTTTATTTAGAGGTAATCCAAGAAAATGCCTTTCACTTTCGCCGATTTTTTAAATTTGTTTTGCAAGAAATCCCAAGAAGACCTTATCGTTTAAAGAGAAATCTGTCATTTCTGTGACAAGTCGTTTACCCTTCGGCCCTTATAATGTTAGTTGTTTTTACAGGTCGCATTCAACATTCTAGAATCGTAATGTCGTACCTGTATTATGAAACATACCCAGGTTGAAAAATCCTGGAATTTTTTGTGTGTGACAAAAATGGTTCTTGAATTCACTATTTTCTTTGAATACCTTGAACTTTCCCCAAATTTTGTTGCCATGTGATGCTAGTCTGACTAGTTTGATTTGTGGACACAAAATATGATTTTCCTTTTCTGATATGCCTTACTTGAAACTTCTATTTCGTTGCAAAGATGATAGAAATAGACTTGCTTGAAAAGCTGTCATGTCAAAAAAATGCCACTTCCAAGCCACCTGGCCTACAAAATAGAGATTCAGGGACTGGTTACAGACTCAATCAGTGACCACGACAGCAAGCTTTGTAGAAAAATGAAGAAGTTTCCAGAATACGGAAACCATGGCGATGGAGGATATTGCTGAAGTAAAACAAAGAGAGGTCAACATTAAAGAGTGCATCAACCGTTTAGGAAAAGAAGCTGATGAACTCAGCATCCTTGCTGAGAATAAGCAGGATTTAACTGTTCTTGCGAAAGCAAACTCTTTTCGTATGGCCCAGAAGGAAAAAGGATGAAATTATTGAACTTTAGAAAATGATTGATAAAATGCAACTAGAGATGAAGGAACTTAAGTGACGCTTTCCAACATGAACTTGTTAAGAGCAGTGTAAAATCCCGAGTGTTTGAATAAAACCCTTTTTTGTCCACTTGATATTTTGATGCACATCGTCGTGTCCCTAACTTCTGAGAAAATAACCTATATTTCGTTAGATTTTTTCAAAAAGGGCTTAACTCATTATAATTTGAACTCTGTGGTGGAAAATATTGTAGATTTTAGTTGTCAAATTAAGATGAAAATTAGGCATTTTGGTGGTCTCAGAAGCAAGGAAACGCGGCCCCCACCTGAGGCTCAGAACGTTCCCTGGACCCTGGTTCCAAAGCGCGCTCGTTCCTTTCGCGGCCCCTCCAATCCAAATACGTAGATGCGCCCCTTTTCGTGTCCTTGAAGTATAAAGAAAATCCTTGAAAAGTCCTTGAATTTGTGGCCACCCTGATAACATCGCTGTCTGACATTTTGAAAATATCGTCAGCGCCTTCCATGTGTCTACTTTTGTGAAACAATTTTACACGATTCCACGGGCGCCTTGTTTACGTTTATCACTATTATGGAAGTTTGCTGTTGTCACTTTATTTCTTCGATAGCTCGAGGAACCCTATATACCTCATTCGTGAGGACAGCTGTTTAGACGATTCAATTGTGATCTATTTTGAGACCTTGTTTTGCACGTGGTAGGCAAATAATGATAAACATTACACATTTTTTACTATGAAGTGGAGATCTATACACCCTACCCTTTTGACTACACGCCTCTTGTGATACTATGCCCAATTTACTTTTTACTCCAAGCGATGGCTTCTTACCATAGAACTATTATCGTATACAATTGTAGATGACTTCTGGTTGATTTGCAGCTGGGTGTATAGCTTGCTACAGTTTGGCTCAGGTGGTTTCCTGCTGGGCTTAGCTGGGTTTCAGTCAGGTTTCTCCTGGGTTTAGGTGGCTTTCTGATTGCGTAGCGCAAGAACAGCTATAAATATAACAAGAAAGTATTTTACTCACCAGTTCAGAATGGATATTAGAATAAGGCTGATTTACGTTAGCATATTTTCCATGTTGCTCTCTTCCATAACTCTACAACTCGAAGCTAACTAACTTTACAATGCCAACCAAAAGTAACGTGCTAATGACGTTTGTCATATGGTTCCTGATTATCTTTTGTAAATAAGAAACACAATGGCCACTACAATGGCTTTAACTTTTATAATGTACGCATCATTTATACGGCTTTGGCTTCGGAGAATGAGTATCCCCTTTTGATTATTACATGGTTTATGCTTCCCTCGCCCCCGAAGAGATTTCTTGCCCTCCTAGATTGATTTCTTTATGTTATGGACCCGCTTTTGGTAAACCTTTTGCCTTAATCAGTGCAGGTTAAGCTGGTACGTTGGGCCAGGCTCATTACTATATATAAACGTGTGCATGTGCTTGAAATTTTCTAGTGCATAGCAATTTTTCTCTCGGGGGGGCTCACAACTGCCCCCTTTAAACCCGATCTAGAGAAGAGAATACCTAAATATGGATTTCTTTTGATAGATACCACCTGATGAGTCGCAAGGCATCGCCTGCATTACCGGTGCTTGTACCGAGATCTCGAATTTTTCTTTACTGATTTACCTTGTCGAGTGTTAGGGTTGTTTTATTTTTTCAAGTTGGCATGGATCTCGCTCCCCTACAACCTCCGAAACAAATCTCAGATATTTCGAGTTGTACTATGGTGTAAAGGTTTAGCTACACTAGACATCGTCATCATGATCATGATCATGTTCCGTAGCCAAGCATAGATGGCCGTAGGTGCAATATCATAAAAGCTATCATGGTTTCCATTTTTTGACGGTCGTCAGCAGTTCTTCTAGCTTTGGTCAGCAGCATAACAGTCCATCTTCCAATTTTCGTTAACCAAGATGCCCTATGTCTTTCTGTCTCTCTTTTCACTGGGACTTTGCCTATGCATAATACTCGAACAATATAAGTCAGCAAACAATCCAAAGTCCAACAGCCTGAAGATGAGAGAAGTATCCCTCGAAACGTATCTCCGAAAAAGACTACGACTCAAGACGTGACAAATATCTACCATTAATATGCGTAATACTATTAACTAGGTTCCCTTTGTTGTGACGTGTGATTTGTCCAAACCATAAATGGTTTTTCTTTTGATCTTTGATTCCTCCAGTGATTCATGGTTTCCAGCTCTTTGCACAATTTCATACTTAACAATTTTATTGATCCGATGGGTTGTATAACGTAAAAAACTACACAAAGTAACGATAACATTTTTTTACGGAAAAGCTTTTTTCTTCTAACATTCCTTAGAGTACAAAAGCGCTGGAATTGAACATGAAAGGAATGAATGAATCTAATGATAAATCTAGATTTAATCAACAAGGGTCTTTTACCGTGTGATGTGTATGATAGTATTACAATGTCCATGGGTGTACCATCTCCCCCAACCCACAAAAAATGTTTGCCTTTCCGACCTATTCTTTCTTTTATTGGCTCCCGCAAGATGAAACGGTCAAGTGGTTTTCAACACTTTTACAACATGCACTTAACCTTTATTCAGGAAATGATATTAAGGACTCATTCACTTTCGCTAAATTCACTCGAATCCAACATTTCTGTTTTCGTGATACTTTTCTGTGTGCTTTCGACATCAGTAACTTGTTTACAGTTTAATGTTTCCACTGGAAGAGACAATTACGATATTTTACCGACATATTGTATCGGGGCAACCTCATGTGTCTTCTATCATTCCCTGAAGAGTTGTTCAATTGATTAACGGAGGTTGTGACACTTGGTGGCCTATTGAGCTTCAACAATGAGTATACCGACAAGAATGGGGTAAGCTTGGGTAGTCCCTTGGGTCTATCGTAAGCTGTTATCTTTGTTGGTTTCTATAAACTTCAACTTTTTCCTTATAACCTACCGTTTATTTTCGATGTATAGACGATACATCTGGCGTCTTTCAAAGCGAGTCTGAGTGTGAGCAAGTTACAGCAGGCATTAAATTTCAAAGCAAGTAAACAACTCTTTGCCACTCTTTGACGTTTTGTTGGAGAAGTAAACTCGCTCTCAGCGTGTATACGTATATTTCTGGTCAATAGTTTTCTGGAGCGTGTGGTCTAAAAGTTTGCTTTGACTACCACCGACCTGGGTTCCATCCCCAGCACTGAGAAGCTTTAACAACTTCTCTTTACTATTTTCATGGGGATCACCCTATTCATGTGAGGGAAATATGGAAGAAGGAAACTCAAGAATCGGAGGAATTGTGCCTGTGTTTGGATAGCCTTGTCACATGTGTGTGAAGGACACTTGAAGGGTACAAGTGACTGTTGTCTACTCAGACACTTTCACTCTACTCTGAGTAGCTTGCTCAGCTTATTGAAACGTGTAGCTCTGCTACGTCGACATCGACGGGAGAATCCGTGATCATCACATTTCCTGGACCTCGATCTGCGCAAGATGAAGTTATCAAAACCTTGGCTCACTGTACACTCATTATCTGTTCAAAAGTGGAATTAACGCCGAAAATTGATTCAACAAAGCAAATTTTTCTGTCTAACGGCTATCCGGAAGATGTCGTCGACTTTATCGTCAAGGCTGATATATCGCAGTTTTCCATTGAAAACCCTTTTGCACCTAAGAAATGCCCCTTTAAAACTACCATGGTTTGGTAACATTTCGCTTCGATCCGAAAGAAAGATAAAAAAGGCCGTAGGAGAGTGTTTCGTCTCTGTGACCTTACCTGTAGTTTATGCGTCTGTCTTCCACAGCTAACAGAATTGTTGTCCACTTATTTTCTTGCTAGTGTGAGGCTGGCTATACCGGACGTGCGACTTTGAGCTTATTTGACAGAATTAAGGAACATGTTCCTTCCCTGTATTCTCAAAGCATCAGCGCCACCGCGGAATTTCAAAAACCTGCAAGAATGCTACAACTGGGTTCTAATGGGCTACTTTTAAAACATAGTAGCGCATTTTTTTGTAGGGATTTTGTACTAAAAGGCGTGTCACGAGCATAACTTTTCAGTACAAAATGTTTTCACTTCTTCAAACTGATCTAATTAACATTGTTTTCTTCTTCATGATTGCTTGTCTTTACAACGGCATATGACATTTCCAAATATAAACAACCCAACCTTATTTCGTAATCAAATAGACTGATACTCTAAATTTCAAGAATCCTCATTGTGGGAAAAGAAGGCTGGATACTACATTACGTAGAAAAAAGCAATTAATTTTCCCCTCTTATTATAAAACTAAGCGCTTCATAGTGCCACTGATAGACTAAAACAAATAGCAGTTACATTTGAGATTCCGGGTGGTAAAAGTAATTTACAAATAAGAAGTTATGGTGCGAAAAAAAAGGACGATATCTTCGTTCAATTAATTTTTCCATAGCATTCGGTGTAAACAAACATCATCTTCAGTGGTCTTATGAAAGATCGTTACAAACGTGACATATGGAAAAGTGTTTACAATAAATTTCACAGGATGGTGGTGCAAATTATGAACAAGAGAGACAAAGTTAGCGAAACAAGGTGAAAAGGATGCAGTGAATAATAAGGAACAACATGTGTGGACAATAGAGCAAAGTAATTAAGAAAAGAAGTTAAAGTAAACTTATGAATGGCACATGTGTCATTGAAATAATGAGAAGGATAGTGAAAATTGGTTTATATTGGGAGGGGGTTGCGGGGGTTAACATCGAAAGCTAAGGAATAAATTTAATTGAATGAAGATATGGTTTCTGCCAAGAATCTCCCTTATAAGGGAGAGCCGTTTGTTTTCAGAATTTTGGTTGAAGTTCTTCGTTTCAGTTTTGAATAATCTGGTCACTTTTTCTTTGTCATCGTTGTATATCATGACATTGCTGGTGGTAGGAGAGAGTTTCCTTCGGCTTGCGCACTCTTTGATTTGAGTAGTGTACTTCTGTAAACCACTGCATCACTTCAAAATCTGGAGGACTCTAGAGGGAATGACGTCACAAAATCTGGAGACAATAAGCGTGTAGTACTGCCTCACTTCAAGATCCGGAGGAGATGATGTCAGAAAAAGGGTTTTGAGCTCTGACATATTAGATGAGTAACAGGTATTAGTGAAAGAGAACTACGGGGACGTTACGCCCTCCCCTATAGTTGTTATTATGTGTAAGTTTGTGCACAAGAGTACTATGCGTTTACGTTTTAAGAAACAGAAGGTAGAAAGTACATCTGGTGATAATTTTTTTCCATATTTTATCCGAAGTCTTTCTGAGATTACAACAACGAGATCTGGATTATCCCTTCATCTTCTGATGTATCATCAACCTTTTCACTTTCGTTCTCTGTGTTTGCATGTAGAGATCTAGTTCATTTTTTGATGATCATTTTCTGTGCCATATTTGATATTTACTTACTGTTAAAGGCTGTGATTACTTTATACGATATCAGCACAGAGGTTGATGTACGTTGTATACATACATGCGTAGATAGATGGAGCAAGAGTACATATTAGATAAGTAACAGGTATTAGTGAAAGAGAACTACGCGGACGTTATTTGTAATAAGAAACTAAAGAAATAAAGCATTATAAGTGATTGATGAAGACATACACATTTAATGCGTATCAGGTATCATCGAAAGATAAGATGAGTCGATTTCAAAGCACTGATTTCTTATGTGAGTTTACAGCAACTAAGGGGAGTGTAACGATTTTTATGTTAGTTTAGGGTTACTGTTTATCTGTTTTACCCACCGCTGTCTCAAGTAAAGGTGATACCATATAAAGTGGTATAAGATATGGATTACCATATATTGTCAAGACAGTAGTATTTTCTGTATAAAAGACAAACTTATATTTTGTTGATGCACATCAATGGTCTAAAGTCAGGATACCATGCAGGATTGTAAGATTTGCCGTACTTCGTTCTCACGCCCTTACAACTTGTGGCGACATATGAAGAGTGCGCATCCAGATGAAGCTGAAAGTACTGATGAGGATAGTATGAGCCATCTTAGAGATTTTTATGACAAGAGAACAAACCCGGACTTATCAGATGACGAGATGACCAACGACGTAAGTGATGACGATGTGGAAGATGAAGATAGACAAGATGAGGACAGTGAAAATGATGATAATAACGATGACAGTAGTGAAGATGAGGTGAGGGGTCTGGTGATGACCATCAAGAGAAAACAGACTTATGATTGGAGTTTGCGGAGAGAGCTTACAAGCTATGCCGAGAGGGCTTTGAACAATACTATCACTCAGCATTGACAGAAGGAGAAACTAAAGAAAGCGCTATAGAAAGTGCAAGGAAGCACTTCCTGCCAAAGATACGTCGAGCTTTGGCTAAGGACTATTTAGCTCGTCTTAAACGATGGCGAGGCATCGAACAAGATCCAGTGCACGAGAAGATAATGGCAACAGCTGAAAAACTGGAGGGTGATGAAGATTTTAACCATGATGAGGCTATTAAATATGCAATACACAAAAGAAAGCTTCTCTTAGAAAAACGTTTAAGCCGTTACCCCTTTGCTGCGAGTAAAGAAGGGATAGAAGGAGCGAGGAAAAGGAGATGGAGAATGCAACCTTCATGTATTGTTTTTGGTTCTGTTTTCTTATTTCTTTTCCTTTCCTTTTGCGTCTTATCATATCTACAACGTTTTCAACACTCGATCAATTTTTCACAGCTATCAGCGATCCACAAGATACGACAAGCTAGTACATAACACTATTGCTCAGAGTGATCAATATCTGATACAATCGAAGGGATCTTTCTTCAAAGGATTCGATCAAAGCATCTGCTACTTAGAATTCGTAGAAATCGTGGAATTCGATCAAAGCATCTGCTACTTTGGTTGGATGCTGTCAATAGATTTTGTTGCGCGAGGGCTGAGTAGCATACCAGTACCTGCTACTGATGCATTGGTATCGTACTTTGTAGCAGAACTATTTAAGAGGTCCAGCCATATCTAAACTCTTGATACTTCAACACGCTTTGGTCGTGGAAAATGTGTACATGTGTTCATGTGTGTTCATGTATACATAATATATCGATCTTGTGGAATCGTTAGCTGTTCTGATATCTATTTTATGGTGTTCAAAGTACGTACATTGTCAGCTGAAATTAACATGTATTTTTCACATTTTAACAATTCAAATTTTTAGACTCCGCCGGAGTTTCTTTGACAGCGATAGAACGAACTCCTTGTTTGACGACGCGGGATGACTGTGGGATAGATTTTGTCAACATCTTTCGATGGCTTTTTATACCACTGTTACTTTCAGTCACAGGGTTACGACTACAGGAATTGCCACAAGATTCTGGGGTAGACCATCCCGGATTTGTTGATTTACACTATCTTGGTCTTGCTTAACCTCTTTTGACCTGCCTGGCATGGATGGCCCTACTAGGAGCTTAAGTTGCAGCCAGCATAGCTCTCCGGTGATCGTCGAGACACGCAAGCTTCCCCACGACAACAACGTGTAGTATAAAGGGGCAGTCATTCAGCGTGCTTTGCATTCACTCTTACGGAACAGCAGTTTTTATTTGCAAATCAGTTTATTTTCATTTGCAAATTGTTGAAGGGGGTAGTCAGGGCGTATTGGGTACCTCATAGATGGCGCAGTGTAGATTTTGAAAACTCCTATGCTCGATGATTAATTTCTACCACCAAGCGGGGACCAGCGGCGTCGCGGTGGCTTGCCTGCAGGGGTGGCGTGGTGGGGTAAATGTAAAATTTACCTGGATTTTCTATCAAGTTGGGAGGGCCGATGAAAAGAAAGATCTTATTGGTTTGTGATATAAATGTTATCTTTTTTGATATGCCAACCTTTACGATTTGGACTGTCAACAGAGTCTGGCTTTTTAGCTTTCTAGTCTAGTTTCTTTAAAAACCGCATGAACTGCTAACATGAAATCAGCATTCTCTGCTCCTGAGCAAAGGAGCAAAACTTGTCAAAACTGTTTGATCTTGTTTCGCTGGTTTTAGTTGATCCTTACCTAACATACTGAGGGAAACTTAACGATAGATAGCCTTTTAAGATTGCATATTCACTCGACAAATCTCTCGTTTTCGCGAGTTTTGTAGCCATTATTTGATTGTGCCTTTTGGAACCATGCTAAACTTTTTGCACTGAATAACACGATTGATCTTTATGCACAGGGAAGAAAAAAATGCATGAGGGAAATTAGGCCACTAATAAGCCAACTTGTCATTCATTTTGTACAATTATTTCCTGTCACTTTGCTATTCTTTTTTACCTTCCATAATGATTGGATTCAACCATTGTTAAAATAATACACGGAAAACTCGAGACTATCACAACAGATACACAGTTGCATAACAAATAATCGACCCGATGATCATAGTGAATACATGCTCACATGTACAAATTTTGGCTCAGAAAGTAAATTCTTGCAATCAATTCCTTTTATTCCTTGTTTACCTTCACGAAAATGATCTCTTCTGTCGAATGAGGTTTATTAACATTCCAAACACCTAACCCAATCAGAAACAAGTATGGTTGAACTATAACATGTACCTTGATCATTATGATAATGCTTCGGTTCGTGCTCGTGTGTTGCATGACGTCATCAATTCCATGCCTATCTCTTCCACAAGAGCCGCAAATTGATTGGATCACAGGATTCGAGGCTGGCCTCGAAATTCTGTGAGATCACCTCGGGTGCCATAGAATTTGCAAGGCAATTGGAGGGATGTATGTATTATACCTGAAATTATCTTAAAATATCTTAAAAATCTCGCTAGGTGTGTTATACCCCCCACCCCCACCCCCAACACTCACACTCTCGGTGGCTGGAACCCTTACATTTAGCGACGTAAAGGTCAGTCAGTTGTTAACATCTTCTTAGTAGCAACTGTACACCTCACGAGCTACTGTAATCTCCATCGTTCCAATCTTTATCACATGTAGGTCAAATAGTTTGCACCTCGTGATTGTGGTGAAAGAAGTTCTCAAAATTACTTTGACCAGGGGTTGAATACGATTCATTTTCAAACTCAGTTATTTTCAACCACCTTCTACTCTACTAGGAAAGTCTGTACAACCTTGCTTTAAACCAATCAGAGGGATAGTAGCACTTCTGGAGACTCCATCAATAGAATCTAAATGAAAAGGTACGGGGTCAACGAAGTAGTTGCAAAACCGAAACTATCGACACTCTTAAAAATTACTAGAAAGCCTTGTAAAATTAAAATAAATTCCTTGAGATTTCATTTTTCATGTTCTTGATTTTACTTATTAAGGAGCCCAGGTAGAGCTTAAACACTCTGCCAAGAACTTTAAAGACATCATTGCTGACCCTGAGCGAAATTTTGGCAAGCTTAACAAAGAAGACCGGGTAAGATGCATGAAATACTATTGCAACCTTACTGTCCTTGTTACTTAAGATCTCGTTACTATGTACCAAACGTAAAGTAGTATCCAGGAAGGGACTTGGATCAAACTGCTTTTTTATCGATAGGTGATTTGATGGCGTTCATCCACTAATTTTGCAAATCTATGAATACTATACGTTTTACTACCATGACTCCCATCTCGCATATATTCCTATCTCCATTTTCAACTTTCATCATTGCTTTGATAAAAGTATAATTGCAAAAGTTGCATCGAAATTTCGGGTACAATAGGGATTTCTCTTTCTGTATGCTATTTTGTATTTCTACTGCCGTAGCATTATATACATATTCTGACCCAGTCCACCAAGGCTTACGGTCCAATTTGAAAATGGGGTGCTAACCACTACATGTTTTGTAAGAAAATTGCAATGATAATGATGATTTTGAGACAACATTTTCTTCACCGAATCAGATGTTACGAACATTTCCATTTGTAAAAGAAGAATATATAAATCAAGATATATGATATTTAACGTTCAAATAAGTACAATGCGATTGCCAACGATACACTTGTTGTCTTATTTTGAAGTTACAAAAGAGGAAACGGAACCTTCCTTTCAAAAAGGAGGATTTTGTATATTTCTAAGAAAAGCGGAGGAGCTTCTCCGAGCCAACCCAACCTTTGATCTAATGCAGTGGTTTTTAACCTGGGTTTTGTCACACCCCACAATGACTTAGGGGGGTTCTCAGGGGTGCTAAATAAGATGTCTAGAAAGTGGTTTTGAGTAATATTAATTGAAAGAGAGGGTAACTTTTATTTCAGGTATGAAGGAAGTGCAATCCTAAAGAGTGAGCTTAGCCCATAGAGCCATTTCAAGAGTTATTATTGTCGACCTTACAACGCGTAGGTCCCAAAAGCTTGTCATTTAAAAAATGTATAAAGCTCTTCCTACTTGATAACTTGGCATAATGTAGCTTTTGCACCATGGTTATTTTTGTACACATTTGTATACTCATTAATATATTTATGTAGTAACTTCTTGTTTATTCAATTCATACTTGCTGGTTAATTTGGCAGACTACAGGAAACAGAGCATGCGACGAGAAGTTGGATTGGGTGGAGAACTTTAAGGAAACGGCATCTGTCACGCAAATTCAACACATGAAATCTGAATTGGAGGAATTGATGAGACCCATTATGGCCAAACTTGAGGACCTACCAGGTATTCTCACCCATTTGAGCTTAATGTTTGATATTTGAATTTATGTTCAACATTATATGGCAAAATGAAAATGGAGTCAATGCTATTAAAAACAGATGGCTTCTTACCAAATCATTTTTGCACAGCTTCAAGTTTTATTTTAAAATGTACCGGAGAAGTTTGAAGTTGCTATTGATCTCCCCAAAGACCCCTTCTTTTTTGTCCCTCTGTCACACACACAAACACGCAAATACACCCCTATTTCATTTACTGAATTACATGTCTTGGAGGGATTTTATTGCGTGTCGACTACCTAATTTCTAAGATGTATTTCTTTCATTGTCCGGCATTACATCGGGGACCACTTTTTCGCCAGTAATTTGAATCGTTTATAGTGGTTTGAACGCCTGTTGACATTGCCACGACGCACCGAAAATGATGTTGAAACCTGCATTGCCGACCAGCACGAAATCCCTGCTTCCGACAGTAGCAGACAAGTGTAAGGGATAGGTATATTCCAGATATTATAAGCTCGTTTGGGGTATTTTCATTTCTGGAGTGTTTTTTCATTTTCGTCCAAACTTTGGAAAATCTCAGCTTCTAGAATGTGTCATATTATCTACTGTGGAAATGCTGCAAAATACGCGATGATACTCCTAGTCTTTCGATCGTCCCAACTTTTACACTGCTTAGAACAGTAGAATTTGTTAGTTTAAAACGTAGGTTAGTATATGCCTGACTGTGCAAGCCCTCGTTTCGTTTTCGATTAACGGGAGACTACTTCCCTGTTAGCTTTGCATAACTGATGAAGACCGCATCACAGAATATCTAGATATCATGAATCACTGGTAGTATACAGCCAACAGGTAATGTTCGAATCATTATTCCAGCGCTCTCCATAGCGATCTTATATTTAAATAAATTTCTTAAAGCCTCTACTAATTAGTGACGCTTACTATCGAGCCTCCCAACCAGTGCAGTTCAATCATTTATTTACGTACAATAGGATGTGGTCATGGTAATCCACTCCTTCCAATTTGACACCGCAATATTCTCATAGTATTTGCGCGAATTGAAGATTTGGGCTTTGAGACAGGTAGGGGGACTTGTCCCCCTTATCCCCCCGTGGTACCACTAGTGCTCAGAGCTACTGAATGGTGATCCGGGTTACCAGAAAGGCACTTCGACACTTGAAAGTTTTTAGGTTTAACGATTTCGCTGTAAAAACGTACAGTTGGAGATAGCCAAATACTCGATCAACATCTAAGTTTCAAAGTGTTTTGAAACAATTTAAGTTTCAAAGTGTCTCGTCAAGGTATTTGTCATCTGTGTCGCTTGTGTAGCCCCCATTGGTTTCCACCTTGGTTTCATGCCCTCCCACTAGTAAATACAAACGACAAGTCACTTTTAATATCTTAATTTCTTCCATTTCAAACCCGCTGCCCCTCCAATTTTTGCATTCGCGATCGGTATCCATGACTGACATTATCAATAGCGCCGTTATTACCTCTAAAGAGTACAATTTCCTTCTACTATTTATGCAGTAAGTGATTTTTTGTTTTCTATCTCCTTTCATGGAAGCATGAAGTAAACCATAAAGATTTAATATCCTTTTTAGTATTAGGCCCATCTAACTTTATCTTTTCTCCATCAATAGGTGAAGGTGTTCGTGGTAATCGCTCTTTTTCAAAGACTGGTTCTACCAAATAAACAAATACCGTCTGCCATCTTTGGATAGGATTGAGAAGACGTTCAGGTTATTCTGTTCTGGCATTCGGCTTCTTATGTGCTTTCCTGTGCAGACTGAAGACATGCCTATCTGGACGCTTTGTGCATTGTATTGTAAATTTAACAGATTGAGCAGAGTACGTGGAAAAGGGATTATTTATTTCTTATATAGAGAAGGGCACACATTGGGGAGAAGTACAAAATAATTTATCCTTATTCCTCAAATGACAGTATCCCTAGTCATACAAATACACAGTGCTTCATATGTGCTGCCTTGGCTTGTACACCTTTCTCTTTCATTTAAGGAACAAAAAGGTTTGCCGCAGACTCATTGTTGTAGACGCTGCTGTCTTTGACAGGTTCGTTTGATGCTTAGTTATTGCTTGTGGGCTATCTATATTTGGAGACCAAATCTGCTTCTTGGTAGTTTTAACCCTATCCAAACTCGGCTACATTAATGCTTATAATGTCGTGATGAGCTGTTACTTGGGTTTGAATCTTGGAAGACATATTGACTCATTTATTAGCTGAAGAAAATAAGTTCATTTCTTAAATAGGAGGTGATGACGTCACACGATAGCCGGAAGTTGACAAGCACCTACACACCGGTTGAAAAACCATTGCTGGCATACTAAGAAAACGTACATAACGTTTATTTTTTGAGATGCAGAAGATACAAAGCATAGTATTGAGTACATGGGAGTTCTTTTACTAGTAACTTACTTGATTGTGCCAAAACGCCCATTTCATTTTAAGCTCTTTCATTCGTAGACATTTCTTGTAGACTTGGGTGACTCATTGTTGGGGATAAATATGGCTTCACCATTTAAGAACCTTTCTTGAAACTATTTTTAAAAATTTTAAGTTTGAGTCAAAGTTAAGAAGTTTTTAAAATTGGGGAAGATATTTACGAGATTGCAGGGAAAATATACAGCTGCGCTCCTACTACCGCTAACTGGTCATCTATCCGAAATTATTTGGGGTTAAGCCCTTTTTTGCCCCCCCTCTCTCAAATATTTAGTTTTATCACGTTTTCAATACTATTACTTACTATTAAAAAATAGTAAAAGCCTGGTTTCCAAGGTTAACCACTTTGGTCGCTTTATCTTCACGCAAAGACTGTTTTGGTAACATTTGTGTCACTTTCAATTTTGCCTTCGGAGTTTTTTTTCGTTTTAAATGTAGAATGTAGATACTTACATGCTTATGTAAATATGTTAACAAACAAAGTAAGTCTATTATATTGCACCCGATGTTCGAGTACTTTTAAATTGAATGTTAACCCTCAAAATATATTCAATTGAGTTTCACTTCTTTTTCGAACACACTACTAGTTTTCGAATCATCATAGAATTGAAATTCGATTTTATCGTCGTCTAAGTACTATTTTGGCTATTTTTGGAATTGAAGGCGTCAATATCAAAGCACAACATAAGCTTGACAAGTGCCTAAATATCGTTCAAACAAACCAGTGTTGCAATACTCTTTATTATCAAAACTTGAAGTAAGCTTATCTTTTCAGGTTTACATAGAAGTGAGTGCAACGCGCCATTTTATAAGTGAGTTACATAGAATTTACCACAACTAGGTAAATCCCTGGTGTTTTTAGCCGCTGAAATTTTACAAGTATTTGTACCCCTCTTCGTACAGGATATTACAGCGTCAGATTTTTAAATATTTTTCCAAAATACTGTTTAATAAATTTGAGTCCATTAAATGGGACTATCAAAAACGTTACGTTCGCTTGTTACTATTTCGTGATACGCACGTGCAATGTTCTCTCTCTTAAATTGCTGCCCTTTTTGGTCCGTCTTTCAAAGCATTATCGGAAAATATATAACTTCCAAAGCTGAGAAGGTTCCGACATTGATTCTTATTTTTCATGACAGCAATGGCGCGTATTCAAGGGCAACGAAACATAATAGAAAATACTGGGGGTAGCGTAATGTTAAGATAGATCAATGTTACGTGACGCCAGCAACTAAGGATGGTGCTAAAAAAGGTAACACAAGTACAACTGCAATCATAAAGGAAAACTGCATCTGAAAAGACATACTAATAATGCAACAATTTAATGACTTTTCTTCTCTGTTTTTTTCTGCATTATTCTCCTTGTTTTCTTTCTTCTTGTTTTTTATCCTTTTGTCAATCTGATCTGATGAAGAGATTTGACGTCCATACAATGAAGACAACTGCCATGCAAGTCCATTCTGATCGTCCTAATAGGTATAAAGAGATGCAAGTAGGTTTCGGGCACTCGTTCCTTTAAGTGACTATTGCACTTGAATAATTGGTCGCGAAAAATATTTTTGTATTGAGATTGTGTATAGGAATATTCTTAGACGTAGGAGCAGCATTCGTGGGACGATAGCCTCAAGATTTTGCATAATTGAAGAAATATGATAATTCTCCCTAAATCTCACATGAACATCGACCTCACATGGAGTGTGGGAACCCCTGGTGGTACACTAAAGACTTTTACAGGATGAGCAGATACCCTGTTCTATTCTAAACAGGTCATGCCTTATCGAAGGCCTACATTTGAAGAAGTTCCACTCGAAGGCCTTTGCTTCTGTGTTTACGTACAAATCCACCATCGCATCCTTCGCTCTATTTGTACAACCAACACAAGCCAAGCTGTTTATGCGAATAAAACTTCCTGACGAACGTATTCTCATCGATGATAGGAACAAATTCCTTGCCAACAGCACCATACTGACCCATAACGAGTACTCTTGTGTTTGGTAGCCTTGGAATACAACTGCAAGCATGCAGCCTCTTCTTCATGTACACTTTGAACGATTTTCCCATCGAAACTGCGCCTTTATAAATCTCGATGATTTTGAACGTGACGATGTAGCGCTGGTCTCTGGCTTCTGCTTTTTCTGGCTTTCCTAGGAAGGCTAAGGGATCAAAGATATAGTTAAAAAGCTAATAGGTTATGCCAGCAAATACGTCAGTTAATTGGCACTCGTGTGCCAAGCAATCAAACCAATAAATCAATCAGTAGATTTATCTGACAATCAATTCAAAAGTCATCAATGAAACCAAGTCGTTAATCAATGAATAATAGTTCAATTTACAGAACAGGTTTTTATCTTTGCAGAACATACCAAATGTGATGTTCAAATATTATTAAGTATGGCGGCTCCAACCCTTCTGTTCATTTAGTGCTTTACAATTTACTAATACCAGACAGACAGAGTTGGTCGAATGGTTAGACCAACTGACTCATCATCCAAGGATTAAGAGGTTCGAGTCTCAGCTGGTAGAGCGCATGCCGAGAATACGTTGGTCACATGTTCGAATCCAGTTTGTGACATACCTATCTATTTCTGTAGTGTCTATTCAAATGTATTTTGTGACCTTTCACGTACCATTTACGGTAGGGAAGGGGCACCGTATTAGCCATGCAGCCATCTCGACTGACTCAATCATTGCTACGTCAACAATAACATGGGTAAGGATCTGTTTAAAATGTTTACTTATAACATTGATGATAATGGCAGACCATGATTATCACTCACCAAATCCACTCGAGTACAACGCATTGCAAATTTTGATTTTTGGGCATGGAGTGCATTCCTCCTCACCAAAGGCTTTCCCTGAAAACAAAACAACAGAATATGTTTGTTAGCTCAAAAATCGGCCAATTATGGCAAGGAAGAATCTTATGTGTACGATAATGTGATGATTATTGTGATGACGATCGGTGATAAATTTTTACGATCATTTGAATCGTTTTTTGTTTTGTTTCCACATCATCATTATGATCACCAGTATCGAAATCGACTATACAAAAATATGCTTAAGAAATTGAAGCCCTGGTGTCTGTGTTAGTGTTAGTGTTCACACATCCTTTTCGTGTATTCATCGATCTATATTATTGCCACACCACTTTCCTTTTTGTAACTAGTTTGGTAGAACACATTGTGGGTATTCACTTTCGCTAACAATATTCTGTGACTAGCTTTGTATTAGCGTCAACAAACATTTATTTCTAGCACAGATAGTAACATAGAGATATACATAATTTCACGGAGAAATACGGAAAAACTAGATACATTGCACTGCATATTTAAAGATCTTTCACAATCCGCATATGGACCACAGCCATTCAGCGTGTATGTACGGTACCCATTCAATATGACCTATGTATGTACAAAGCCATGACGTACCACAGATATGCAACGCAGCCATGCAGTGCTATACACATATGTGGTGCAGTCATACATTACTTGCTTTGATTGAGTTTGCTCAACGTTTTCGAGTAAAAAGATCTTAAACACACGCTTTTATACAACTTCTTTAATCAATTGTTAAAGAAAGTTACTCCGCAGCAAAGTCTACTGTCTTAACTATTGAAATTCCTGTACCAAATAGTTGCAAAGCTATTTCTAACCTTTGTCACATGTTCCATTCTTTATTGGTTCAATTGTCTTACTTGTATTACACGCTATCATTCCCATCAGGCACCTGTTCGTGTACGTTTTGCCATCAGAACCGCATATGGGCGAAAATCTGAATGGGCAGTCGTAAATATGTTTACAGACACAAAGGGGCATGGCTGTTTTGCCATCCAGAATACACTTCATGCCTTCCTTACACTTGGTTCTTTTGCATTTGGCTGCGAACAGAACAAAAGTAACGCGATAAGAATAAATGCATAACATAACTATATACAATATCTACTAAAGTATGTTTTCACTTATTGATGATACATAGTTGATGCTTGAGAGGCTGAAGTTAAAGTAACAGAAATCATATCAGTCATTGTGTGCAACGTTCCACTGTTTCGCATGTGCGTTAAGGCGAATCAAATTGAATAACGGGGAACCTGAAGCGATATGTCGATGCATTTTAACGTACGGTCGAAGTACGCTGATGGCTTCTCTCTACACTCGACAAGGTACGTTGATACTAATGGGAAATATTATCCTAATGGGAAAGGTACGTTGATATCTAATGGGAAAGGTACGTTGATGCCCTCCAATGGGAAAGGGTACGTTGATACCTAATCGGAAATATTATTCTAATGGGAAAGGTACGTTGATGCCCTCTAATGGGAAAAGGTACGTTGATACCTAATGGGAAATATTATTCTAATGGGAAAGGTACGTTGATGCCCTCTAATGGGAAAAAGTACGTTGATACCTAATGGGAAATATTATTCTAATGGGAAAGGTACGTTGATGCCTTCTAATGGAAAAAGGTACGTTGATACCTAATGGGAAATATTATTCTAATGGGAAAGGGTACGTCGATGGCTTTTAATAGGAAAAGGGTACGTTAATGATGATTAAAATACGTACAGTGTGGAAATATCTATACACTGCAATGCAACTTTGTAACCATCAAAGCAAACACATATAACACGAGTATCATCTGACAAGCCTCAGTTAACTTACATACGCAATATGGATTTCGTGCAGACCAGGTTCCGTTCTTTTGACACACCAGTTGTTTTCTTCCAACAAGAAAATAGCCAGGTTTACATTTGTAATCTACCTTGCTGCCAATTCGGAACGATTTCAAACTGTACTGCCCATTCTCTGGTTTGTAGATTTTGCTTCTCGGGCAAGATGTGCCTATTCGATAGGGAAATAAAAAAATCTAAGTGGGACAAAAACGTTTTCCTCGAAACATTCTCACAAAGTGATACAGCAAAACACCTTGAGGGCATTGTAAGGCAGCAGCAGCAATAAAGATAGCAGCCAAGCGAAGAATCAACGATGTCAAAGCAGTTGGTATCCTGATGTCAGAGTCTAATAAAACATTTTCTGCCAGGCTACAACATCTTTTCTGATGTCTCAGAAAGACTAAAAGTGTCTGCACTTTCCCCATGTATGTTCCGATGCACTTAAAATTTGTACGTCATACATTTCACCTACTAACTGTCACCAACACACAACACGCAATGCCTATGGGGAAAACCCTTACATTAAACCTGTTTTCAGGCCACAAATCAAGCAACGTGCAATCAACATACTGTGGCTCCTCGAAAGGACCAATACGTTGTTTTATCGCAAAGGGAGGCTCTATCAATTTCTTGAAAAATGAAACTGTCACTACAACACGTTATAATCCATTAACATCTGTCAAAAGATTGAAGAGACAATTAAGTTGCGGGGTGGGCGCTTTTAAGAATTTCCAAAATTTATGGGGGTCATAATAGTATGGTATTGTGTACTCTCCAAAAATCCAAATTGACCCCCTCTTCCAATTATGACAAAATAGTAATATCTACTAATGATGAATTGAGACAATGTTAACCAAACTTATAAATCCATTATTCTATTTCAATTTCAAATTGTAGAGAACATTTGCTCTTTAATTTGGGTTTTAAAACTCTTCATTTTTGCTTCGAGTTTAAAAAATATGTTTTCATTATCGTTGAGAACTGATTTTGTATCAATTATTGATAGTCCAGACTCATCAATAACAGGGGAAAATTCGTATTTCAAACTAGTCCATTTTTGCTTCCGTTTTCTCGTAATTGCCGTGAATGAATGATTCCTTAATCCATTACTATTCTTAAGCCTTCTTTTATAGGTTGAGATAGATGGGTTTATAATCTTTGGTGCAACCTTGGGATGTCATTCCAAGAAATGTCTTCTGATTTCCATAGACTGGAAAGTAATAAGAACAAACACAATGAACAGCACGTGGTTAGAAATTCCATGTGCTGCCTAAGTTATTGCTGTGATGGTATATGAGAAAGAAACTGATGCTAGTGACAAGGCTGACCCTGTAGCAGAGCTTCGTTAAAACTAGAGGCTGCTTTACAAACATCAGTGCCCATTTTATTCTATAAACCCTTACTAGACCCGAACTGTTGGGCGTTTATCGCGTGAGCACGATGACGTCATCAATTTTACGGTTCTGAGATGCACAGAGACAAAGCTGTCATGTCAAATAACGGTGCTAGCGTTTTCAGCGATATGTTATCCCAGTTCAGCGGATGCTGGATAACTAATTAGGAGGAAGAAAACCCATTCCTTTTCGCCATCTATTATGCATGGCTGACGTTGCCGTTAGCGTAACGCCGCTAGAGGCATCACCCATGTACTTCACTTTATACGGAGAATATCACCGTACACTTTCGGGGGGAGGGGTATATAGCTGGCCTAAAATTAATCCAAGCCTCCTGCCATGGGCTTACGCACTCCGACCCAAACTTGACAAGTTTAAAAATCTAGAGGGGAAAGCTCACTTACGATTACACCAAGGTTCTTCACCGGACCATTTTCCGTTTTCATCACAAACTCTAATCCGACTACCAACCAGTTCATATCCGTCCAAGCAGCGGAAGTACATTAAATTTCCAGGAGAATACTTTTTCTTCGCAGGATACCCAACGGGGTATAGAGGGTCATCGGTATAAGACGGTGGTCTTTTGCAAAAGGATCCTAAAATACGAGGAAGACAATAGAATTAACTTCATCACTTGATTTCTTGTTGGTTTCAATACCCCTCCCATACTTTCTCCATACAAGTTCAATTACGCACTTCAATTTATCAATTTACACGCGGTAAACTCCAAAAAAATGAGTTACAAAAAGAATAAAATCTATAAATGTATCTGTATTTGTAAATATTTCTTCGTGACATCTATTCCTTCCTTTTGTTGTGGATTTCGATTCACACAGGGGTCTACCTCTTTTTGGGCCGTTTGCAGTACTATCCTCTCATGTTAAACCTCTAACCACGGGCACAATGGGGGGGGGGGGAGGGGAGGGCAAAGGGTTGCGACTCCTTACCAATAATTTTGGAGAAAATTATCAGAATAAGCTATACATTGTTTGAGTAATTTGTGGTACATGAAGTTTTTTCTCCACTTTTGTTTCTGGAGAGGGATTCATGAACGACTGAACCTAATTTATATCAGTAATTGTTCCGGGACATTTCCCACATTTCAAGAATTCGATGTCATCAAGCTTTTGCGTCTCGAGTCTCAAATTCAGAACCTTCTTCTCATTTTCGCCTTTCGCCAGCTCCGCCATTCTGTGATTCCAGAATTTCAGAATAATTATCAGAGTAAGCTATACATTGTTTAAGTAATTTTGGGTAAGTGAAATGACAAGAAGGCATGTTAGGTTCAGGCTGATAAGTATTATCAATGGACTCCTGGTAGTTTGTACAATACTTATATTTAAAAAAATGCCTTTTTACCTGGAATAACATCGGCAAAATGCAGGATCTGAGAATGCTCTCATTTGCAGAAAAGAAGGTGTACAACGTTTGCACATGGCCAAATTTACTAAGAGTTTGAAAACAACAAAGATGGACCGGCAACATTAAGCCTGTGGGGTACGCAGCAAATGAAAACAGATGCTGGGTTGATGCATTTACTTTCGGCCCTCAATCATATACATCAACGCAATATGTTAACGGTGTTCCTCTAATCTTGACTATCGTCTACTGTCTTAAAATCAACACCCTGTGAAAATTAGGCTGCAGGAAGGTGAAAAACGGTCCTGTTAGTTTCCAAGAAATAACATATTTATGAAACAACATGTACCACAACACGACTGGAAGTTGGTCAACGTGAACCAAGTCTGCTGTAGGGTAACCCGGGACATTGAAGTACTTGGTATTTCAAAGGATTCTGCAATGTTGTTCTTAACTTTTTGTTCCACCACTAGTGCAAGGTGATGATGACGTGTTTACCACTGCAAATTTCTAAGAAAAACCCATTCTTCTCCGATGCCTATGGTAATCGCCTCCTCTACACCCCGCCCCCTCTCTCTCTCTACAAAGTTGGCACTGAGTATGCTGTGGTGACCTTGAAACACAGTCCACAATTAGATATGCCACATCTACCAAATTCTTCAAGATGTTTTCCAAGCTTTACTGCCGCTATGAAGTTATAATTGAGGCCGAAGAAGTAGGCTTGTGGCTTACATAAAAATGTGAAATTCAACCTCAAACTACATTAAGAATAACGTTATGTATCAGATTACCGTAAAATTGCTTCAAGTTCATGACGTTGAAAAGACTTGAATGAAAGATGAAGTAAGGCCGCTTAACTGGACATCGTAAATGATCACGTATCTCAGGAAGTCGCTCAGAATAATATGCAAAGCGCGAAGGGGGAGAAATGATCATCAAATATCTGGCAACTTGTGCCGCGCCTGGATCTCTTCCAATGTATCCCTTTCTACATTTTATCGTAAAGAAGAATCAAAACAGAACTACGTGTTTATTAATATTCTTCGAATGTGTTAAAATGCATTAAAGAAGGGAAAGAGTCATCTTGTTCATCGTTAGGAACTGAAATTGTCGACGAAGTTGTTCCACACGGGGTACCACTTTCCCGACAAAAGCAGATCTATGAAATTGAAGGGTGCCGTATCTGGTCCTTTTGCTCCTCCACCTTGATCATTGCAAAAAAGAGATTGAAGGTTAACAGGGATAAATATTTCGATTAGCTAAATATTATTACGAGATGTTGTCATGTAGTAACAGAGGAGGAAAGGGAAATTAAACGTGTCTTATAAAAAAGATACTATATTAGCCATTGACGAGCAATGTCCTTTTATGTCCCTAATTATTTTCACTTCCTCTATTTTCGTGCATTGCATAAGGGTATTCTTCATATGGATTACTGATCTATTAAAAATCTCAATTCTAAGCCACTCCTTTCGATTTTTCTTCACTTTTCTCTCCCGCAAGGTAGTCCTCCATCAATGACGTTTCTTCCTCGCCCTCGACATTTGACCACAGGAACTTACTAGAATGCAAACGACCTCTGCTACGAATATCGTACACTATAAATAATACTATACTACACCCTACGAATATCGTACACTATAAATAATACTATACTACACCCTACGAATATACTCGATAAGGATATTGAGACTGAAAAAAGTTTGAAAGTTAAGGATAAGGATATTCGAAGTCTGAGAAATTAAAGACCCTGAAAAAGAATTTTTAACAACTTCCTGATAGCGAGGTATGTCACCCATCGATTCGAGGTACAATTGCCATGTCGTGTGCCACCGCAAAGATGCTTTAGAACAGGATTTTGGTAATGATTTTGTTATAGACCAAAGTATCCTTTCGAATTTCTAAACGGCCTAATCTATGCCATTGATGGTTGAATATGTGCGATCGAGACTAATTGACTGCATTTTAGCTTGGAGTGATGTGAAGTGCATAAGTCATTGCTAACTGAGGAAATACCAAAAATATTATAAATGCCGATAACACTCGTCGTGACCTAAGTATGGCCTTGTAAGCGGAGGCTCAAAGATCTACGTGTATCTGATGCACTGTCAACAAATGCCGATATAAGACTGCCAGTTAAAACTCTTGCTTCAGTGCCGTTTAAACTCCTGACTGTCTTTTAGAAATTTGTACATTCTCCAGACCTGCATGCATACACAATATGGCAAACTTTTAATCGAGCATGTACCTAGAATGACGTTTAGATCTTAAACAGATATATGATGTGATCTCAATGCTCGGCATCTATCTCGTTAGCTCGATCTTGAAGTATCACAATGGTGATTACACATACAGATCTTCGCTTGATCTACTCTTAGATCCGTCTACCATAGACATAGCACATAGTAGCTAGCTCGTACTAGGTTTACCTTCATATATCTGGCCCCAGGCGACAACAATATACTCGAGGGCTGGAAGGAAGACAAGCATTTTAGTTGTGAACTAGTTGGGCTTAAATGGAAAGTTCTATATGTGAACTGATGGTTTAATGGGGGCCATTTTGTACCCTGACAAGGTTTTAATCCAGAAACAGGTTAGTTTGATTGATGGCACTGCCGGTTTCATCCAGGAGGGAGATAACGACTGCACAGACAATCATGTATTTGTTGCTTAAATATGATGTCATGTGATGCAAATACTTTGTTTTTCTCATATACATAGTATCACATGATTATAAAATGCTCTCTTGTGGTGTCTCGTTCGTTTTTTTTACGAGTATCACTGTTGCGATTAGGGAAATATACCGCTATTGACATGAGAATACTCTTAAGAATATTTCGAGCCGATTCTTATTAAAACCTTAAGTGTGTCGCGGCTCGACTCCAAAATCAACATACTTATAAAACAAAAAGCGTGTATTGCTCCGTAGTATCGTATAAAAAGGGAAGTTTGATGTATTTCGGAAATCAAAATTGGGGTAGGGTGGGTGGGTGGAAAAGTACTGGACCATTACTAAACTGTCACCCAACTCTGCATGATAAAATTCATACATCTTGTTTCCCTCCAACGGAAGTCCAGTTTAGATCTACCTATGTGAACTGAAAACACTCTCAAACTGATGCTAGGAACACTGAATTAGCTGAGGGACGAAGTGCTTTCCCCAGAACCACTAAGGAGAATGCTCACTTGATCTCTAAGTGACTTCTTTGAAAGAGCAAGAGTGAACGACTGGGAAAAATTTGTTTCAATTGCACAAGACAGTAAACGGTGGCCCCGACTCGTACTGAGTGATTCTCTTACTAGTAGCAAGGAGTGCCCCTGTATAATCATATTGAGACCGGTCTGCAATTATTATTTCAGATTTTAATACTTCAAATTTACAATTCATACTTGTTCATGATAAGCAGGGAATGGAACCCACGTGGAGTGATGGAAACTCGGAGTGTATTCGGGAACATCACGAGTCTCATACTGAGAAGCAAGGCTCCTCCTTCCTTCCAATGACCTTCAGAAAACAATAACCAAAGCGCCATGAGTTGAGATAGCACCAGAAACCACAAACTGGCTATGTTTGCCAAGAACCGCGACAACGGAATAGCAGTTTGTCTATTAGGTATTTAATGAAACTTTTCGAACTCCTGCTAGTTGAGACTTGGTAGCAATCAGAAAGTGATGGGGGGTTGAAAAAAGTTCACTAATACGGGGGGATATGCCTGGAGAGGCGAAAGGGAACAAGGCATTCGAATTTTGGAGACGGTACAAGATTCGTGGCAGTCGGTTTAAACTTCCACATTAAAAAGAAAATGGAGGGAAAGGATCTGCACCACACTAAAATACCTACGGACGGGAACATACTGGGCATAAGTACCCCTCCTCTAGCAGAATGGCGTTAGACAGGGCTGCTTTAATGGACGGACTTAGGAACACAACTGGTATAAGAAGAGAGCACAGTATAATTGTAACGTACGTATTCCAAAAGTCTCTGTTGCAAAGAAAACCCTATTGCATTGGTCAGTTACGTAGGCTGGTCGTCTTCTACCTGCTAATCGGCGATTTCGTTCATGGAAGAAAGTCTTACTTACCCAGTGTGTGACTCTGCTTGAAGCCTGTCAGTTCTGGTGTCTCTTTTGCCTCTTTTCTGCTTACTAAATTAAGTAGAAGTTGAAATGCTACCACACACTTTATAATACGAAGATATTACTTGAACAAGTTGATTCACTTCATAAGAATTTGATGACAGAAACCAAATAAATCTCTTACTTTATGAAATATACATTTTTGTTACCCTTAGCAAACGTTGTAGCAACGAAGCTCCAGTTTACGCAGTCATGTGTCCTTTTATGTCATTTTCTGCATGTCAAGTACGTCATAATCTGTCCTGGATTACTTGACGGCAACCTTTCAAAACAATGAGATGTACCAATGCATGGTTCCTCCAAACGAAACTGTTTCATGAGGAATGCTGTGTGGGGCAGGCAAAAAGGAATTTCCGATGCCGGACTGCTTACCGCCAAGGAACGTAAAACATTTGGAACACATACCGAAACTCTATCAACAGACAAGGAACGCAGTTTCTCATCTTAGCATGAATGTTTCCTAGATACGCATCAGATGTAATCAAAGACTAAACAGTCTACCGAGGAAATTATAAAGAGCTCAATTTTATACACGAGTGAACGCTGGGCCTCACGCGAATTTCCCTCGCAATAAATGAGTGTTCGTGATAAACGGTCGATTAAACCCCTTGGTTTTGCAGACTCGAAGGCTGTCCGGAACATGAGCCTAGTAACAAGGCCACTGGATTTCAACAGTAATCAATAAAGAAGAAAATGTGTGTTTACCAGGATCAAATGTTTTATGTTGTTTACGTTTTCATTGTAGAGAAAACCGAATCAAACTGCGAGCGTACGACAACATCTATTACGGGCTGTTGCCATCGCGCC
Organism: Carybdea cf. marsupialis auct. non (Linnaeus, 1758); assembly: GCA_010016065.2. Classification (NCBI taxonomy): domain Eukaryota; kingdom Metazoa; phylum Cnidaria; class Cubozoa; order Carybdeida; family Carybdeidae; genus Carybdea; species Carybdea cf. marsupialis auct. non (Linnaeus, 1758). Next base: position 3,336 of record JAAAKL020001008.1, on the reverse strand, counting down.
AGCTGCACACAGTAGGCCTATCGTGATACCAATGTGGTTCATCATCATAATCATCATCAATACGTAAACTTTTTAAAAATTTATCTGATAAAGTTGTATGTATACTTCCTGTGTCCTGCGTGCCACCTTACTGCTGCACTGTAACAACTGCAAATATGTCAGAAAGGCTTCTCTAGTCCGGCGGAGAAAAGAAATATGTTCATATCACGGACGAGTTCAAAGATCCTTGACTTCCATAGTTTTACTGATTGACATACAACTCAGCACGAATGCGTACCAATATACCTTCCAGATGATTTCTAAAGAGTGCGTTTCTGGTTAACCTAACTTATGGTTTGACGGACGCGAGATGAAATGTTCGAATAGCGACTAACAGACGAAAACGAAAATTCTATGTTGTTCTGGATGTAACTACAAGCCGCAGTGAAAACAGGTGTGTACCTAAAACAGTATGTTTCCCTACCTTGTCGCTGTTGTTTATCTCCCACAGCAAAAGCCAAAAGGGGGACCAAGATCATGAAGTGAACTTTCTCCATCCTAGCCGATTGTTTGCTTCGTGTTAAATGGTTGCGAAGAATCTTCGGATAAATGTATCGTAACCTGATTTCCGGTATCGTCTGGCATCCAGTTCCGTTCTCATATATTCAATGTAGCTATAGTAACCTCCTTGTCTTGAATCATTGAATGACGTCAATACGAATTTCCACGAAAGACAGACAGGACGAAACTCATCCCTTGCGCAATCTATAGCTAGCACCAGACTGCAACCACGAAACTTGAGGAGGATTGTAGGATGTGAAGATCATTGTCTAAACATAAATGTCTGAGATGAAAATTGTTAGGAAAAAGTATGCAGTATACGCACACTCCTTTCTTCTTAATAGTATTATACTGTCGTTGCTGCTGTACCATTTGAGAAGTTTGAGGAGGGGGACGGAGGGGCAACCTAAAATCACAAAATCAATCCTATCGATTCGTACATAAAATAATTGGGCTGAGAGTGGAGCCATGGCCCCAAGATTGGCCTAAAGACCTCATGACTACGACTTGTTGTCTTTTTGAATCATGAACTTGACTGCTGTTCTGATAGTGCAATTACAGCCACAATTACAACTGAACATTAAATGGCAACTATTGTAGCAGGGACTTAGGAACCTGGGGGCACGTGCCCCCCAAGATTTTGCAATTGGTAACATTTTATTGTTCAATGTAACCGGATCACACCAACGGGGGTCGCTTTGTAGGCTCGTGGGCTACGGGCGCCCAAAAAGTGGGTTTGTAAAAAAAATTAAATTCAAAATTCCATGAAAGAGATCGAAGACAAATCAGTTGTCCTTTAATGAGGTCCTCTGAGTGCGTAATTGGAGATAGTGATCTGCGCAATGTAACAAATGGTGCATGGTGAATTGAAGACATACGACAGAATTTCCTCCTATTACAATATCTAGTAAGAACGGCTACACATATAACAAGAAAGTGATTGACTCACTATTCAAAAATGGAAACTTGTAATAAGAATAAGACCGATTTACGTTTCATATTTTTCATGTTACTCTCCTCCAAACTCGAAACTGACAAATTTTACAATACGAAACAAAAGTAATGTGTTAATGACGTTGGTCATTTTGTTCGTGATTATCGATTGATACAATTGCAACTACAGTAGCTTCCCCCCACCCCCACCCCAGAATGCATAATTATTATAATTACAAAATAGATTCATGTTTTGCAAATTGCTTCTGCCCCATATTTTGATATGAATGATAAAAAACGGTCATAAAAATCAGGAGTTATGCAAGAAAACTATTTAAATGCAACGGTAAAAACTGCTTATATCAAATCCACGTGAGTGAGTGTGCCATAGTCGACATTTATCAGTTCACGAATAGTGCCTGAACGATTCTACCAGTCTAATAATGTGCCAATAGATTCTGTCTACAGTGCAATGCACTGTACACACCTGTAAACCTCGCAGTGATCGTAATAAGATTATTTTATCGACAGTTAATGAACACAATACGTGTTTCATTACGTCTATTCCTGAATGAACATTTCTACGAATTTTTGGACGACAAAAAACATGCAGCCTCTACAAACCCTGACTTTAGCCCTTCAAGGATCAAAAAAACCCAGCCATACTCTTAGTTCTTGCATACCTCTATGTGTTATTTATGTACATCGAGACCTATTAGTGTGCATGAATTCTTTACTCCCAATGCAGGAAAGAACATTCTAGATCATTCATCATCATCCATCATCATCCATCATCCTCCATCATCATGCATCATCATCCATCATCATCCATCATCATCCATCATCATGCATCATCATGAATCATCATGCAACATCATGCATCATCATTCATCACTCATCATCATTCATCATCATTTATAAGCATTCATTACCATTCATTATCATTCATTATCATTCAGGAAATTTAACATTTCAAGAATTCGAGGAAAGGATTACGATTTCCGGCGTGTGCCGTTTTTTACCACGCCATTTAACTATGGGCAATAACCAAGTTTCCTTCGGCTAAATCAGCACCAGGCTCTTCTATCTTTGCCATGCCACTGCGGACGGGGCACGAATCATTCCAACAGCAGATTTGAAAATACAAGGGTACGGCATGACACAACGTCTGCCTACCGTATTTCCTCTAATTATAGACCCTTCTATAAATAATTGAGGGCACCAAAAGGGGGAGGTCTATAATTAGAGGGGCTCTTTAATTTCCAGAACAAAGTTTTGGGAAAAAGAGCATGTCGAGTTTCCAGAAAAACTACGAAAGTACATTTATACTTTTCATCATTACCTTTTTTAGTTTACACCAATACCTTTTCATAACTGAATTGCAGCCAAAACGAAAAACTGTTTGCATATATTCAGGGGGAATTCCGCAGACCTCGATATCTGAGTCCGAATCATCGTCAATACGTAAATGCTCAGGAGCACACATTTCGCGTTACGTTTCTTCGGTTACAAATGGATTTCCAAGAAAAGGTTCGTTCAGAATGCCGAGTTGCTCCTTGAGACGTTGTGCACCTTTTTCGCACGGTTGATTTTCCTGAAAACAATGTATTTGGTCATCATCAGAGATTCGAAATTTCCTCCCTCATCAGAGGACATCACGTTTATAGAGGAATATGGACTCCTACGAAGGGTGAAGATTTGCAATGCCTAGAAGATCGAGGCCTGGAAGCTAAACTGCACGATGAACATTTCGTCGGTGTGTACAAAAATAATTATTTAGGTGGACATGTGCCAATTGAAATGTCAAGAATACTGTTTTATTTCTTGAAGTCGCATCCGAACGCAGAAATTAATGCACAAGTA
>JAAAKL020001007.1:5187-30465 GCA_010016065.2 Carybdea cf. marsupialis auct. non (Linnaeus, 1758) | reverse complement strand
TTCCAACAATGGAGGATATTCCAACAATGGAGGATATTCCAACAATGGAGGATATTCCAACAATGGAGGATATTCCAACAATGGAGGATATTCCAGCAATGGAGGATATTCCAACAATGGAGGATATTCCAACAATGGGGGATATTCCAACAATGGAGGATATTTGAACGGTACTAATGTACTTCAAATTATAGCTGTCATGTGACGTTATTACCTTCAATTTATAAAACAATTTTTTTCTTAGCTTAATAATAAATGGGCATATCTGCTCAGTTTCGCATAAAAATAACAAATATTCCCAGAGATACTACAAATTGAAATAGTGTCGGGACTTACTAGGCCTTTTGAGTCTAGGGACTATTAAAATGACCTTTTGTTATTATTAAAATGTACTTTCTTACCAAATATAACCCCCTATTAGCTAGATACTAAGACAAAAAAAGATTTAACCTTTCTTAAAAGGCTAATGGCTTGCCAGTGTACATGATGCCATAATAAACTTCCCAAGTGTCCTCTTCTGTTAGTAGAGAAAGCAAACATCACTTCATTTAGATATTAAAGAATAGCAAAATCTTTCTTTATCTGTATTAAATGTGTGGGGTCTGTTTGCAAATATCTTTGTTGAATTATGGCAATTTTGAGTAACTCCTCTTCTTCTTCTTCTTTTTCGATTCCAATCCTTCCTATCTTCATCTGAGCTCCTTATCTCTATGAAGCTCCAGTAAATGTATAATTTTCCGGCCCCTTAGTCTGCTACCATCCGCCCTAAAATACTTCTCAATAGAAATTCGTGCCTTAGCATGTGATCAGTTCTTCTGGCTTCTCTGATTAAAACAGCAATATTTTCCTTCCTACACGCTGCAGTGTCTTTTCCTTGCTCTTAGGTTTGGTACAACTTATTCGTCCCCTCGCGCAAACACATCTCACAACATACTCTGTCCACCTCCATTTTACATAATCCAACTATTGAGCTTTGTGCTATCGTACTCATCGTAACAATTTCCTTGTGCCTCAGCTCTGTAAACATCTTGATGGCTGCTATACCAGAATGTTCAGAACAGCACTAGGCATCCACTGGAATCAATTCCTCACCAATAAACAACTTTACGGTAACCTCATCTCCGATAAGATCAGGAGACGAAGGCTCAAGTTTGCCTGTCACACCGTGAAAAATTAGGATAAACTAGTATCAAAACTAGTACTCTGGACCCGCAAATACCGTCAGAGGAACAAGGGAGACCAGCGCTCACCTACATCGACTTGCTAAAAAGGACGCACATCTTGATGTAGCAGAACTGGATACTGCTATGGCTCACAGAGCAGAATGGCGTGCCATCACTGCTAGAACAGACAGATGACTGTTCGCCTTATCTCAAGTAAGTAAGTAAGTAAGTAAGTCAAGTCAGCTCTGGCTCTGCTTCTGATGTTTCTCTTTTACACAGGTGTTCTGGCTAATGTACTGCACATAATTTGTTCAGTCGGCTCACAAGTGGCATAATGTATGACATTCCTAAGTTTCACCACAGTAAGATTTATGCTTTCTCTCATTAGCACTACTCACTCCTGTCATGTAGTATCTTGTGTAGATTCTTACGCTTTGCTCACTTTGCTATTCTGTTGTTCAGAATATCTTTTCTTTTTTATTTGACCTAATCTCTCAAAACTCTTGATTTTCTTATTTGTCATTTTTCCCCGGCTAAGCAAATGTTCCAGAGTTATTCACTTCAACAATTTTGCCTTTACGTAACACACTTAAGAAAGAGAAATATCTTTCTTCAACAGAAGCCTATTAAACAGGTATATGGTTTTGCTATGGTTTCCCCATAGGCCCTTTTTTCCAATATAAATTTGGCCTATATCAACCATGAATGGATGGACAATTGTCCCGCTGAAATTTGTCCCATCTTGTCCAGAAGATACAATGACGATTGTCTTAGATGCCTTTCTCTTGCACTCACGTACAATCTCTTCTAGATTACCTTAATGATAACATCAGAAAATAGGTCATATATAGGTCAGATGATACATCAATTCCATAGATCATGGATCATTTAGGAGTGATCTCTCATTCTCCAATTTCTAGATATATTTTGCCTCTATTCTATAGACTGTTCTCATTTTCTCTATGCCCTTTTTATTCTTTTCAATGTTCCGTCATATTAACTGTCACGTTTGGTTAATGAAACTCAGATATGATGGAAGTAGGGGAAAAGGTTTGTTAAACAAAAGATTTTTTAGGAGAATTTTCAAGTCATTTACCACTAACAACTGATATTCCTTTCTGGCCCCTGCTCCATCGGAACTCGAGCTTCTACTCAAAACATCCACTCTTTTGTGTTACTCCATCTCCCTTTCATTAAATGAGAACAAGAGTAAGGTTTCCTTCTCCTTCTCTTTAGTATATTTTACTTAATGGTTCATTTGCCCAATTGTTTACGTTGAGGGCTTAAGTCAGCGTATTTTCCTATTTGTAATCAGTTTCTCTAATGCTAGTAGACTAGTACACCAAAAGCTCATCAAATAATCTATTTCTTTATGTTCAAACTAAACGCCAAGTTCTGGGCACGTATTTACGACTTTCATGGTTTTCACTTTTGGCGTTATTATGTAATAAACTGATCTTCCACTCTTCTCAACTGTCAGATCGTCACACAGCTTGTATCAACATGTGTTGCTCCCTTCATCAGTCTTTCTTCGAAGCTTGTTGCTTTAAATGTCAATATATGCATCACCCTTTGTCAGTACTTCAGTTTTCAATTTCTTTTCTTTGTTAGTCATTTTCTCGAAAGTTTGTGTGTCACTGAGACCAGTTGGTTTACGATGTCTATAGAACCAAGTACTGGTTTTAAACCCTGTGCAAAATATGATAATTTATGCTTTACATGGATCGACGTGAAGTGTAACAGAATGTCAAATCGGCTCGGAGATCTCGAGTGGAAATGGAGTGATTTCAAGACTTGTAAAATTAAAGAAAACTAACCTTTAAACAGTTGAAATTTTACTAATCTCTTTTTAATATCCCTCTCCTTTACATCGAACACGTAATTGCTAACTAAACCTTTAAAATATTCTCCTGCCACGTGACTGTCAAATATAATAAATTTAGTATCCCAACTTCGTGGTAGGTCATTGCAATTTATAACTAGCAATGAAAGTACGTGTAACTAGCGTAAGTCTAGGTCAGCGATTAAAGTGTCGTGGGAGGGACGACGTATGATAGGTCTAGTCTTATTGGAGAAACGAATGCAACTTTTTTTGACATGTCACAAGAACATTCGACAAAATGTTAGTAAAGAGAAACTAGTAGTCGATCCTATCTATTGAAGATTCTCTTATATCAATACTGTTGAGACAGTTTATAACATCTTCTGAGTTTTCTCCAATTTTCATAGGTTACCACCTAAAATTGTAATGAGTAGCCAGATGTTACTTATGTACTAGCAATTCTTTTCTTTGTGGAACAGGCGTCAGTTTTAAGATTGTCTGCAGCACTTGTTTGCTATATTTCTACTTTGTTACTAAACATATAAGAGTCATAAAGAATTAAACATGCTACATTGTAATCCTGATACCACGTATTACACAATGAGCCATAGAGACTGAAAAAAATGTAATCCTCTTTTGTAACAAGCTTGTGTTAGCAAACACCACCTGGCAAAGTACTTCTTTAGTTCTCTTGTTTCCAGGCAACCACAATATAATAATATCTTATGTACACTCGATTCTTGATTTTCTCGCTGCACAGAAAGACAGGATTGTTTTATTGTTACTCTGTCCAGTGGGGAAATAAAGGGAAACTGGTGCAATACTGGTGCTTTGAAGCATTTCAAATTTATATTAAAACGCCGAATGATGATAATAATGATGGTGATGATGAAAATGATCAGAATGATAATAATGAGGATGATTACACTGATGGTAATGATGACAATGATGATGACGACCGTGATGATGATGACGATGGTGATGATGATGATGATGATGATGATGATAATGATGATGATGATGGTGATGATGATGATGATGGTGATGATGATGATGATGGTGATGATGATGATGATGGTGATGATGATAATGATCAGAATGATAATAATGAGGATGATTACACTGATGGTAACGATAACAATGATGATGATGATTGTGATGATGACGATCACGATGACGATAATTGTGATGATGATGATGACGATGATGATGATGATGATGATGACGATGATGATGATGATAATGATGATGATGATGATGATGATGACGATGATGATGATGATAATGATGATGATGATGATGATGATGATGATGATGATGGCGATGATGATGATGATGATGATGATGATGATGATGGCGATGATGATGATCGTATTCAGATAACTAAAATAATTCCGACTTCAACATAATTATGTTTACAATGATGATGAAAATGACGACGATGCAAATGCTGAGAATATTGATATTAAGATTATGGATGCCAATAATATTTTTTATAGTAAAATTCTTATGATGATGATAATAAACATGACTATAAAAATTATAGTGATAAGTGGATCTCGCCCATATATGATAGTTTATCAATCACATTTCTAAATAACTTTTAAGTTTTATGGTTATCATTCGTTCTAAGGTCTTGTTCAGGATGCTTTAATTTTTGATAATGGAAAAGGTATTCTGCAATCTTGAAATTCTTCTTGCCACCTGTTATTTATTAGGGAAACAATGTTTATGAAAGAACTTTCCTGTCCAAGTAAATTATATTTATCTTATATTCATGTAACTAACTTATTTAAATCAGCGTATAAGTGAATCGTAGAGGAGTTTCATAAAATCATCAAGTCTATTTAAAATTAGTTAGCTGGCTACGATTGGCTTATAGAAAGCCTGGTTGTTTATATAATGCAACGCAAACCAAGGGTTGATGAACATAAAACCAACATGACGTACAGTTAGCCTATTCGTCACCCGCATCTACTCCAGCTAATTATATCATTATATCAATGCAACGGCCATCTTTCACCTAGCATTTAGATGAGTAATTTGCAGAAATTCATATCAACAAACAAACATTCAGGCAACATTCCGTCTTTTTAAAGGACTACTTCACCCAGTATTGTCCACGATAAAGTATTGACCAGGTTCAAACTGGAAACGATAACGCAGTGATAGTCAGCGTGGTATCCAAGGACCCTGACAGTTCAGAATAATTTTAACACTTGAAAATCTTCTGTGGATCATGGACTTTTGTATATTCAAAAGATTGTGACAAAGTGTAACTAACTACTTGCTTAAGAATTAGATCCCCTTTCATCTTGTATTAAACGGATCCATCGTAGATCGCCATCTGCATCTATGGCCGACGCGACGAGTTTCCTTTTTTCGCTGTTTATGTTTGTATTTTCGATGTCTTCTGTGTATTGTATTTAATACAAGAGTCCCGGGACAACAATAAATGAATATATGCATCGAGCCTCATGCCTTCACCTCTAGCAGGGGGGGCTATGTAGTGACGCAATATACAAACAATAGGCATCCAAAAGTTCTCTCTCTCGTTGGTAAGGAACCGTAGCTTAATGGAAAAGCGTTCTGTTGTGCAACATGGAGACCGTGGGTTCGATTCCCCGTGGTCCTACTATTTTTTTCACCATCGAGATTTTACAACACCGATGTCTACACTTAGTAATTACAACCCCCCCCCCCCCCTGCTAGAGGTGAAGGCATGACGGTCGATTGTTTGCGTGTCTCTGTTTGTTGACCCAACTCCAGTGAAGTGAGATGAGTTGCTGCACACATTCGACTTGACTTCAACATAATGCTGTTCGTAGTGATTTTTGTCGTGTGACGTAGGCCACTACATGTATACGTCTATTGTTTGGATGTTGCGTCACTACATATGTACACATATAAATGTAACACAAATGAGGAATAAAAACTCTGTTAAATTTGGCAATACCAAAAATGTACCGTTCCTTTTAGATTTCTATATGAAGGTCGGCCCAGCATGTTTAACACAACGCAGTCTTACTTCTTTTGTCCATGGTGTGGACATATTATCTAGTTATCATTTAAAAATATAACAAAAGAAACGAAAGATATGAGACGTTTCCATAACCATCCAATTTTTTGAGGAATGTAGTTAATTACAGTAAAACATGTATGTATTTAACAAATTCGCGAAGAATTTTAAAATTGTCTCAAATTTCACATACTACTGAAATGAATGCATTGAGAGAGAGAGGTCAAAATACAAAATGGCAAAACGCCATCACTCATGATGGAACGCGGCTATCAATAATGCATTTCGGTTGAAATGGGCGAGCCATCGTACACCTAGAGTCTTTTCCAGGCAGCCGGTGATATTCTTTTTCCAATTTCTGATACGTGTTGACTATGACATCATATAGAATAAAATATGTAAACTCGACTGTATCATCAGCCATTTCAAATTTGAGGAAGTCACTTATCCCCTCACCGATGTTATAGTACCTCTCAAATTGTTGTCAGCATTAGAAATTGTCATTTCGATAGAATTTTTCACACTGCAGTAGCGTAATGATATTGCAAGGAGCTTCCGTGTTCATCAATCTGTCGCTTTTCTGCCATGTTTTCTTCTCCCAAGCTGTACAAAAAAAATCCTATCTATACCTTTATTTGTTGATGGTCTGAAATGTGCATTTTCTACAGTCTCTTTTATTCCGCCTTAATATTCTGTTTAATAGCATTTAATAGACTGTTGGGATAAAATATTGGTGCCGGTAGAGAAAGGAACACTAGGAAAAAGGAGATAATTAGATGAAGTCCATTTTTACTCTTACAAAGTTTAAGAGGATTCCCTAGTTACATCAGGCACGAAGATCCAAGGAGGAGTGGGTCCTTTATTAAAACGTTTCTGCACAGTGGTTGATGTCTGTGATATCACTATATAATAGTAACTTATCATAGAAGGCTGAGGTTCTAAATGGAGTATTTCCCGTAATAGTGTTTCACTGTTATCAATTCTACTATTCTTTGAATCCTTTCCTCACAATGAGTGGTACTAGACCACAGAGAGGGTTCAATGAGGTTGCATCACTGTCTCTATTGAGGAAGGTTGGGTAGATTTTCAAACCAAACTTACAAGTTTCAACAGTGAAGAATTTTCTTAGTAATACTTCCATGCCATGCAATTTAATAGAAAAGTCTAAAGAAGATTTCCTCAAACGTCTCACTTACTAATCGACTCTCTCTTTGGTCTTATTTCTTGTACTAATTAACTGTTTCTTTCGTTCCTAAAACAAAAAGACGTTATAGAGTTTTCTAGTGCAGAACACTCGACCACAGTTTCATCCAGAAATGAATTTATCTAAAGCATCATTATGTTTGTATCAACTTTCGCACCTAATGAGCTTATGTTTAAACTTTTATAAAAAGGAGAAATCTTTGTGAAGAAAATTAAGTGCTTTACATTATATGAGGTATTTTACATTGACTAGTAGAAGGCATAAATTATCAATGACACAAGCAATCATCAATATGCTGTTTAAATGGTTTGGCACTTGAAGGTTATGGTGGATTAGTTGGGGAGGGAGCAGAAGAGTCCTGGGGATAGCGAGTTCCTTGACCCCCCCCTAAAAGACACAGAACTTGCTTCTATCTGATATAGCTGCTTAAATGTTACTCTAAGAAGCTCCTTAGACATGGTTACCCTTAAATCAATTGAGATTTACGATGTAAATCAGTGAGGCTGTCGGTCAAAGCAGCATAAATGTAGAGACAAAGTGATGGCACAACTTTCCTAATTTAATTTAATCTGAAAGAAAAACTTAGTTTTCAAAGACAGTGTCATTAGCATATCCAAAAAAAACCATTACATACTTGAAGCTTACGTTATCTGAGAAATCGTTCTCTTCATTACATTAAAGACTGAAATTGCCGAGTGAATATAGTGGCGATCGTTAAATATATTAGAAATCCGTGGAAAATGTTAAAAGAAAGTAATGTGCTATCTTACAAAACAAAATTGACAAAATCCGCTCCCTTTAAATTAAAATAAAAAAGAAATAATTAGATAAATTTTAGTTGCTAAAAGCATCTTGAGCACAACATTTCTTAACAGCTTCTCTCCTTCTTTTCATGTTTAAGTTTTCAAATATTTGATTACGCCATGCATTGTAAGTAATGAAATCTCAAGCTAGTCTATTTTCAGTCTGGAAGCAAAATATGATTAGATTGTCATGTGGACAGAAGCTTACTTATAATTCACGGGAGGTAACCAATAAACTAAAATGTAAAGTCAAAAATCCTAAAATTAAAAAATGACCTATCGAATCTACCGTTGCACTACAATAATAGAAAATAATAGCGTAACATTTAATGAGATGACTTTGATTTTAACTTTAACTCTATTCGCCACAGAACTGTCAAATGGCAGAGTTGTGGAGTCTTCTTTCAGTCGTTTTTATGCACTTATAATGCCCCCTGTAATCTTTGTAAACTCTATAATCGTTGTACATTCAGTAATTGACATCATTATTAGCTGTGTTGAAGAGATTATCACGAACAGCTCAAACAGAATTATGTACGCAAAGATTGGAGCGCAAAAGAGGCACTGACAAATGCTCTTTTCTATTCGTAATCTTGGCAAAAATTATAGTTTCAAGAGTCTGTAACTGCACGTGACAGAATGGTATTGATATCAGTGGGTCCAAATAAAACGTTTTCTTGTTCTGCTAACAGTCACTTTGTTTTGTTGCTGCGTGTATTTATTTGTGTGTGTGCTTTTGTTGAGGTAGAAGGAGATTTTAAGTCTTCCTGGTAGTTCTCTTGTTTCCTTAAGCCAATCGTTCTTGTTGGAAAAGTACCAGAAATCAAGTAAAAAGTGGATTGTATTACTTGTGGTCGTTTCTTTGCAAAACAGAAAATTATTTGTATCCCCCTTTAGAAACACATTGTGTACCGCTAGTGATAGATCAGTTCTCCTCCTTGGTTACCTAACGCGTTATCCCGTGAAGCAAATTGCAGCTCGGAAACCTTCCCTCGATGCAGTTAAAACTCTTCTCATCATTTTTGCCAAATTTCAAAGTCTACAAAGAGCTTATAATAGGGAGCCAATCCTGCTTTGGATTACAAGTGACCGCTCTAGTTTCTGAGCGCATGGTTTGACCGATCAGCAATCCATCTGCCTTACTGTTAAGGGCCAAACATTGTCAAGAGGAGCAGGTGCTGTCATTCGTCTTTGCTGAAACTCTTGAGTCTGTTTTCCTACGGGGAAGAAGACGTGAAAACCAATTGACAGAGTTTCATCAACCGCACGTATCGAAAACGTTAGCGTAACAGCTTTTAGGAATTCAGTGAGTATTATTCTTCAAATGACCAGCCAAAGAACCATCTAGCAGCTTCAAGAATGCAACATCAATCGTTGGAACACACTACCAAAAGATTACTTGCTGAATTCTAAAAAGTCCATTACTTCCAGTTTTTTATCAGCTAGGAGGTAAGTTTGAGTAAAACAAAAGTTTTTGTAGTAACGTTAAACGATCATCAACGATGCATTATCGAAAGTAGTTTTATTCGTCGTGTCTTTGAATTGACTCGACAGTTTTACTTTTAATTTGTTAGCAGTTGTTTACAAGTATTCTCACCATACGCTACATGACTTTAGCAAAAATTTACATTTAGGATAGAAATGTATTTACTTGTGCAAAAAGCAATCAGATGGCAGTTTTGTCGTTTAGAGCTTGTCATGTTACTGGAAAGCAAGACAAACCTCAAGAAGAACAAAATCTGTAGATTATGAGCAAATGGAAAGATTGAGTTAAACTTGAGCTAGGAAAAAAGCAACATATCTGTAACAATCGTGTTAAATTGAGCCACAGGATAAATGTCAAAAATGATCAAAGTTATCATTGCTAGGAATTGACAAAAAATGTGAACCAAATGTTTTGACCTGCTATCAATTTGCATCAAGATCTTAGCTAATTTTAAATGTAATTAACTACAGAATAAACTCTTAAACTTGTGTTCATTTAATCAAAAGCGAATTCTTACATAACGACCTTAGCCCTTACGTTTTCAACTAAATCAAATCCCTCTGTGAACAAACTTTTAATGTCTGTAAGAGATTGTTGAGTTTTGTTACATTCGATATGACTACAATGCAAAATTTTCCAATGAAGGTGTTTTTGCCTGTTGTTGTTTTTTAAATCGACAGTAATCAGAGGTAATACGCTTGTAACACGTTAGTCACCTACTACCACATCTGAGATAGAAGTTGGCGACATCAGTTCTCCTTTGTCAAATATGGACCACTTCCCCCTGAACCCATATATTGACCCTAGGGGTATAGAAAGATGAATAAACCATGACAAAAATACCTCGAATCGAACCCTAGTAGATGAATTCGTCGTTCAGTTTCATTTTCACTGCACCATCGTGCCGTAACGAATTGAAAGTTTCAAAGTATTTACATCAAGAAATTAAAAGGTTGACAAGCAAAAGATACCACTAACCGTAACTCTGTGTTGCATTATTTCCGAAGGCAATTATTTACAAAGATAAAAGAACAAATAAAACATTTGGTAAACTTTAACAAACAAATGTTGTGTGCTTCTGACTTGTAAACAGATTAAAATTTCTTTTTTAGTAGTCACTGCCTCGTAATCTTATCTCTTTGTCTGGCTTTGTCCAAACATTTAGATGCCGAGTGTTACATACTAAAACTTTCCCATGAATTATGAATTCCATAATAACAAAGGATACCTAAATAACTACTGCGCAAAATTCTTGCAGAAAGCTTCCCATGCGTAAATAAATTGCAGAGTCTTTAACAATTTCCCTTTGCCTTTTTTGCTTAACTTAAATGAGAATATATTTAGTATAATATATTTTTATTACAATTTTTACACAACCACCAAAAAATCTTGAACAAGAGACTTGATTTTGTAAACGTCAAAGCGTTTCAAGGTATAATTTGTCATTACAGTGCCAGTAATGAGCTCCATCGAATAAAGGAAATGATATCACTCCCATTTTTACAGTAACAGAAATTGAGATCCATGATATCTTTACCTATCAGGCTTATCAAGTCTGTAGTCTTGTAAACGCCTCTAAAACATAATAAGATTGGAGCTATCTTGTCCTGTATCTGTAGAGCACGAAGCTAAGGGACATACCCGATTTCAGGACACGGTTATAGTCCTCGCTTCCTTCTTCCTTCACTTACTCTTCTCACCATATAGGCATTTGACGAGTTTTTATTGAATGACTCTTTATTGATCACTTAATTGAAAAACAGTGTACGCCAATACGAGATAAGGAAGAGTCCTTAGCAAGCTTAACTGGCTTGGGGGGTTGTGTTGCAGAGTAGAGGGACCTATTACTCCTACGATGGACTTGCATCGGATACATCCAGTAGAGTTAATCAGCAATACTGATATTGGACATGCGTAAAGAGTGAATGATGGGGGAACTCACGGACATTGGAACAAGTGCGTAAGGCGAGCTATCGTATCGTATCATCATAAACCATTCAATCCATTGATAAGTATGATGCTGTAAACATTAATTAAGGTGCTTAAAAGTCAATTATTCAATTATCAGCATGTGTGATTTTTGATTTTAACTAAAATAAATTTATCCAGAGTTTCAAAGGTTTCGCAAAATGTTATCATACTATCTTACGCAACAAATAGCAATTACTAGTACATGTCCTACTTGATTGAAGCCTGTTCAGAATGCAATAATTTCAAAGTACACTTACAGTTTCATACATCAACAGAGTAAGAGAAAAAATCGACTGCATATCAAACGAAGAGATAAGTCAGTAAACATTTGTGGGACGTACATAACTAGAACGAACTGAATTGAAAATTTGTCATTGTAAGACACACGATGAAGAAGAAGAGTAAGAACTAGAGCAAGCTGCATCACTCCTTTAAATTATGTGTTGGGTGTCTCTGATGAAAAAGTTAATGAGACACGTTGTGATAAGGATTTGAAATTTTGCAAAGAAAATAGGACCCCTATAAGAGAAAGATTATAAACTGCAGAGACAGCTTTCGTGATGTATTCATCCCAGGGAACTGTCGTGTATACTGGTAATTGGTAAGACAGACCCCATCTTTTGTTTGGGTGCCCTTCTCTCAAAGAACTGATAAATCAACCCATTGATTGGTAAAATCAAAGGTACAGATAGATACCTTGTCCTTAAAGTCGTGCATAAATATGCCACGAGGTGCCAGCATCAATGGTAGACTGATTAATGAACATCCATAAGTAGAGTCTTTAAAACAATTTAAAGTAGCCCTTTCATGGCCCTCTACCATACCACAAAACATCTCACAGAGACAATCAGTTGCAATTTGGAGAAATTTCCTTCAAGCTCCAGATGGTTTTCAAACTACCTATAACTGGTGGAACTGCAATTTTTGCGTGTTACTCCATGAACCATTCAATTGATTTACACCTAAAGTAATCATGGAAAAAACAGAATTAATGTCTGGTCAAGGATCATGAATCATATGAAAAAAATATATGCAACTTATCTTACTGATATACCCAAAAGTCAACAAATTAACCTTGGCAACGTAAGGACCTTATCATTTTTAAAATTATTAACACGTGATTTAATGTTCTACTGTCGTACTAAATCTCGTTGCCGGCTATGAGACCAGAAATGGAATTACTGACGCGCAATTTTGATTCGATTGTCTGACATCTCAAGTAATCGAGGGTCAGATTCTGTAAGCAAAACTATGATTATCATAAAGTTACTAAGCACAAGTTACTAAGCACAAGTTACTAAGCACAAGTTACTAAGCACAAGTTACTAAGCACAAGTTACTAAGCACATGTTACTAAGCACAAGTTACTAAGCACATGTTACTAAGCACAAGTTACTAAGCACAAGCTACTAAGGACAAGTTACTAAGCACAAGTTACTAAGCACAAATAGTAGCTTTCCCAGATTATTATCCGAAAGTTTTTATGATGTTAGTAAACAACATAACTCTCAAATCTACATTTGATTCTTCGAACTACCTGGAGATATGAAAGAAGCGTTGAGAAAGTGTCTGAAAAGCAGCCATTCAAACTAAGTTCATTTACTACCCAATCTTTAGTCACCCTCAGCCTTCCGATCTTTCTTCAGGAGTAGTATGACCGTAGGAAATCTCGGCTACATTTAAATTAAACATTGCAAACAAAACACAACATTAATTCAGAACAGATCCCCTTCGTCTGTGGCGAGCTCTCTTCCACAACCTATAGCATAAAAGACGTTGACTCATCAAATGCACTAAACAATGGAATAGCAATGTTGATGATTTGATTGGTCAATCCCAGCAGGCACGTTTGGAGTCTTAGGTGTAGCGACGGAGGTAGTGGAATGCTTCCTGTAGCTGGTGTAAACATTCTCTATATCTTTGTAGTTAGGAGTCATTATTCAGTGGAGTAGGACTCTGTTTTGGTACTGAAAGTCAGTCAAAGTTATTTCATGGAAAAACTATCATTTCATTAATAACTAAGGACGTGTTGAATCAAGGAGGGAGCATGAAATCCCCGTTTGAGTATTATTTATTTGATATTGTCATCTCTGTAAGTAATGCAGTTCTGAAGTGTTTTTGTCTATTCTCTAGTAGGCCTATCTATTCCAGTGCAGTTATGACAGATGTTGTCAGGATGAAGACCTTTTGCAGAGGGGAGGGGGTAGGAGGGGGGGGTAGAATCAACTCTTATTTAACCATATAGATCGTTTTAGTGTAAACACGGTCAAAATCGGCAAGTAAAAACACTAGATTATTAACTGTTAGTGACTATAATACTGCCTCAACTCCTGCATCATTCTTGTGTCATTTTCACTAAAAATCATTTTATTACACACTCAACTACTTTCTTAGTTCGAGAAGGTGGTCTCACGTTTCAACTCCAGTGAGCATATGAAGATAGTCAGCGTGTCATTTATCGTAAAGCAGTATCACTTCGCTCCTAAAGGATTGTTACCTACAACATCTGGTGAATAATTTTAAGCTATTTATTCTTCAGAAAATACAGCCGTGTTAAGCTTGAAATCGTTAACATTCTTCATGTGGTCACAAATGAGGAAATTGAAAGAACCTCAAATTAGAAGAAGTTGTTTGAAAAAGATCCTTTACGATAACGCTCTGCAATTATTATCCGATTGATCCATCTTTCATCCTGCCATTGATATCAGATGCAATACAGAACACTTCTCGTATTTTCTCTCCCTTTACCTTTTTCGTAGCACGTGACCTTCATTTGGATACATTCTATCCTTACCTTATCAATTGCATCTGACAGCATATCAATCAATACCTCATCCATGGCAATTGTGCTTGATCTATTGTACTTAAATTGATTTTTCAGCTTTAAAATTAATTAGTAAAGAGTACTAACGTGTCTACAAGACATTCGGGGTCTCTTTCTGCTTCTCCGATTTTCTTTCTAACGAAGAGTTTATACCCTTCCATGCGTTTGGCTACCAATCCAGAATAAAAGTAGCTATTCTATTTGAAGGAAGTGCCATCGAACGAGTGACAGAAAGCTGACTGCGGTGTGCCTCAAATGATATTATTGCAACTAGAGATAATCCCGACACATGGTTATCCTTTATTGCAAATTGTGATTAAAGAATTAGATTGTTTTCCATAGGGCTCTAGAGTGAGAATAATACCATGGTGGGTCAGATCGCACGTGATTGACAAGATTCCGTGAGTCTTTTTGTTTCAAGAACTTAAATTTCGGCGTGTCTGAAGTTATCAATTCATAAAGTAATCTTGAGTTTCTTTGACAATTCATTTAACATCAGCAGTTTTAAATGATTTGTGATGTGATTTTCATTTTAATGAGTCAGTAAAAGTAAAATAATTAGAACATTTAGTTTGTTGCTATAGTTTGATGACAAGATTCATCTGGAACATATCATCAGTGACTTAGTTCATGCAGTTCATTTTAACAGATGACATTCATGTATGCAAAATAAATCTTCATCTGAACGAATTCTAAATACGAAATTTAAATAAAAAGCAGTTGACGTGGATGCACTAGACGAAGTTTCAAAGGGTAATATCAAATTAATGCCGTGCAGAAAGAGAAAGATAGAGAGCATTCTTCTGTCAGCCAAAGCTGTTCGAACAGACAAAGATTCGGCATAGGAAAAAGTTATCAGTTGACAGTTAGATGAATGGGGAAAGTAGTAGCGGGTGTAGCATTCTATTCATGCTTTTGTCAGGGGTATATGGGTATTACATACTTCTGAAACTTTTACCTAACCAACTATTCCCAAATTTCTCGGTCCCAGGTGACATATCTACATAAATATTCTTTGTCGCCAATATGGATAGCCTACAATGATTGGGAGGTTATCCTATTATTGATTACATAGAGATGATGACAGGTTCTTGTAATCAGTTACCCTGTAGGATCAAAATGAAGGGCTTTTGTCTCCCTTGTAGAATATGAACTCTTTAAGAAGGACTGTTATTAGACGTGAATTAAATTTCACTATGAACTTTCTGGATAGTGATCCAGTTATCACTATTCTCCTAGGACATAGTAAGAGAGAAAAAGCGAAGCATCGGTAATTCTCTCCTCTGATATTGGTGGACTGTTATAGAAAAGACGATTGTAATTTTTTTCTTTTATCTGTATCCAAACAACCGTAAGTGTAAACAATGAAGGAATGACCCCCAGACTGCTAAGGACATGTGCTTCGGATTCGATCGTACATCGCTGAAGTGTCTATTACAATTCTTACAATGTATCATTATCAGTAACCCTAATATGATCTACAGTTTAAGTTTATCCTCCTTCGACTTCAGCAGTAAAACCTAGTACGTGAAGTGAATAAGACCAAATCCAAATCAGCTAGATAGTATCACATATTATTGGAATGCCATTATCATTGATTTTCTTCTCTAAAGGTATTTACAGTGATTTTAATGTCAAGGATTAAGGTTATCTATTCGAGAAACATTTTGAAAGTATTCAGATTTGCACAGATTTTATAGAAAAAGAAGTTGTGTTACCAACGGGACTTGAAATGGAGAGTTGTGTGGATCACGGGGTCGAGTGTCGTTAATGACATAATCTCTTTAACTGTGCTTATTTTATCCCCCTTTTTCTCTATTTTATTCTGATCCATATGCTTTCATGGCTTTTATTCGATTCAAAAGTTTCCTTTTCTGACCCCTCTCCTCTCGTTCTAACTTGCACTTATCCGGAGCCTGATCAATTGGATGGGATGCTTGTCTTAATAAAGGGTGATTTTGTACGGTTACCTTTTCCGTGCCTTATATTCCAATTTTTTCCTTATATTCCAGATGCTTTACCA
Organism: Carybdea cf. marsupialis auct. non (Linnaeus, 1758); assembly: GCA_010016065.2. Lineage (NCBI taxonomy): Eukaryota > Metazoa > Cnidaria > Cubozoa > Carybdeida > Carybdeidae > Carybdea > Carybdea cf. marsupialis auct. non (Linnaeus, 1758). The sequence goes on along the minus strand of JAAAKL020001007.1, from coordinate 14,150 downwards.
CCGTTTAAAAAGAGGGAAATTGCTTTTTGCCGATTCTTTTGAGATATTGATACGTATCAAAAACCATGACGAATTCTCCTGCAACTGATGCGATCAACGAATCATCAGCTTAACTGTTTATTGACTTACCTTGAGGTCTAAAGAATGCTTCGATCGAAATTTAACATCATTCACAGGTTTGTGGGTTCCCATTCTGAAACACTCTATTCATGTGATCAATCAAAATATTTCACAAGTTTATTTCATTAATGTAAAAACTCGTGGTATATCCTTTTCGATTCGCAATTAATGTTTGCTGAAACACTCACCCAGCTCGGTTGCCAGAGCGCACCCTGGAAATGCGTGGGTCTTGATTCGAATACCATTAGTTACTTATTTTTGTATTTCTTTATGATCTTTCGAAACTCTTCTTTTCAAATCCTTTTCCCTAACAAATACAAACCTTGTAACAACTTCTCCTTAAACAAGACAAGACTAAACAAATTCCAGGAATTTAGTAATGGGAAGCTAAGAATGTTCAAAATGTCCAAAATCTTTTCTCTGTTTCGTGCAGTTTTATTGTTTTGCACCACCAACAAACTTTTGAGGAAGAATACATGCTTAATTTACCATGGGAGAAGTGTAAAGCCACTCTGCAACCCGATTACCATAACTGGGAAGCTTGTAGTAATAGTGACCGTATTTGTTTCATTTAGCCCCTTTCACACTCCTAAATAGTATCTGCATTGTCAAAAAAAAAGAAGAAAGAAACGGTTTCGAATGCATTAGAAGTATTACCAGCTTGTCAGGTTGTCTCATTTTAAAGTAGTGTAACTTTGGTTTTGCTACTTTAGACATCCACTCCTCTCTTAAGAGCTTGGGGCGCATGAACATTTTCTGCGTGGTGTTGGAACTAGTAGCTGTTGATTTTATATGTCCAGACGAATATATTTTGTGCAAAGGGACTACGTTGTTGACACGATGGTTTCTGTCAGAGAACGGCGTAGTTTTCTTCTTCACTAGAGAGTATGGACATTGTCATGTATTTAATTAAGAGCTGTTGTTTTTGTAAAGGGGGCTGTCTTCAAAGTATTCCTTTGGCTGTCACCTTTTTTGACTCCATTACTTATTGCTTTTGGTATTTTGTTTATTTGAAGTCCACCTTCTGGAAATCAAAACTGAGGATGAGGTGGGGTGTTTGTGGTTGCCTCCAACTATCCATTTCTCTTTAGTTAACCGGTCCGGTGGTTTTACTTTGCCCTCAGAGTAGTTTTAATATTAGATTTGCTTGCGGATAGAGTTGTCACCTAAACAAGTAAAGACTAATTTTAAAAACTCGGATAAACTTATCATTAAATGCTCATAGTAAATTAGAATTCAGTGCATATTTAGGGTTTACAGACTTGTTTTATAAAAAGTTCCATTCGATTTTGTCTCACTCAACCACGTACTATCTTTGTTAAACCAATGAATCCCGGTAACATGGGAAGCACATCAAATATTGAAAATTCAAAGCATTGTGTTTCGAATGGAGAACGTATCAAACATGCATGTCGCCTAAGTAATTATAACGAAAAACATCTCTCTCTCTTGTAAACCACGAATCAGAGAGTAAACTCACATTAAAGACATATCATCACTTTCTAATGTCATGAGGAGAGGCGAGAGGATTATGGACATTGTAAGTCATTTTGATAAATGAACACTATCCTTCTTGTTAACCACAAAGGCTGTTTAAGTCTGATATTAATAAAAACACCAGAAGAGGGCACAGAGTCACAAACAGCTCAAATAATTCATGGATATTCAGAGTATTTTAATGTGGAGATCATGAGCAAAAGATGAGGCAGGTGAAAACTTAGGTCTGGCTTTAAACCTAGCACCAAGTATAATGTTCCCAGGAAGAGGAAAATTGAAGAAAACACAAATATGTTAACCCTAGCCTCAGGCGACTGTCACTGTTATGTTTAAAGATACATGGCAACATAACTTACTAGCTGATTGAGGAAAGTTCATACTGTACAGAAAGTCGCTAATAGTAAAGGAAGGTCCATCCTTGCCCAAACAATCGTATTAATCGATAAGAGATTATTTTTAAGATATGTTGACCTCCCTTTTACTCGACATCTGTAGACACATTTGAGCAGATCAAGGTCTGATCCTTGTTTTTTACATCTGAATTGCACAGAAAATTGATGCTCCATTCTACAAGATGCCAACAGCAGACTCTTAAACGAAAAATTTAAGTCTATAGGGGCAATTAAGTATAGAATTACTTAGGAGACACGAAATAGCTAAGATCTTCGGCTATCAACAGACCAGCATTTACGGAGCGACTCGTTTTTCTATAAATCAACGAGATTTTTAATTGGAAGAATCTTTTTGAGCACGCTGTAATATTATCTTGTGAATACAACTATTGTTATGTACTTACCGGTTATCTTGTGATGTGTTTTCATCATACAGTAGTGCACAGAGTCTTGTAAGATGTTACATGCATCTTCCAGTTGTTGTCTCATAATTGTTCGTAGCCATGAGTTTCTTTCCTCGCACTTCCACTCTCTGGAATTCTCTTTCTTCCTTGTGCTTCCCTAATGACTATAACCTTAATTGGTTCAAGGTTCTTAGTAACAGGTTTCTGTTAGCTCAATGTTTCACTTAATGAACCTGTCTTTTCTGTGCTTTCCTTTTTTGTAGTTCTCAACGTGTCAGTGGCATTTAAGCCTTGTTTAGAGCAACTCTTTTCCTTTTCTGTTATCAAAAATCAACTAGTTTCCCTTATCCTTCCAATGGATTCATTTGCAATTAGACTTTGCTATTTATTTTTATTCCAATTTTCAAATAATTTTGTAACATCGATTTTTAAAGGCCACTGAGGCATTTAGGGAGACAATTTCAGAGGTATTCCTGCTGTAAATGATATTTCAATATAACGATCGTAACATTAAAGAGACAAATGTATTAACATTTACTTGACTTTAAAGCAATTTTTCGGTTAAGATTTTGGTTAAGATTAGGTTAAAATAATTTATGTGGAAACTAAAAGATTTATTCTGTGTTTTTGTCCTAATGCATGATTGATGGATTATCTCTCCCATCGATGATTGATTGTTGGATGGAGTTCACAAGTGTAGAGAGGCTGTGTTCGATTAAGGGTGAGCCATCGATTTGTCACCACACACAATGACCTGCAGTCAGAGCATTTTACAGTGACCATAAAATTACTGGGTTTAAAGAGTTAGGTAAAAAGGACGTATCTGATTATTCTAGAATGCTTTTATAAAAAAGTTTACTCTAATTCTTTAGAGAGAAAATCTTCATAAAATTAACAGCACCGAATGCGGCTTATAATATCATGTCATTACAATCTTGCACTTTGCAAAGTTGAAGTTTTTTCGATCCTCGAATTTGATTATGAAACTACCAATTCACGTTCCTCAAAGCTCCTCCCTTGTCTGAAAACAATTACCCACACCAAAAACTCAGACAAACTTGTTGTAAAAGGAAAGCTGTGACAAGGTTTCAGCACGAGAGAAGGAGACTTTATAGATCGCCAATTATTTCCTTATCCTCTACGAAAACAACAAGTCATTAAAAAGATAAACAGGATCTAGACATTTTCTCTGCTTCTGCTTTAAAATAGTTAGCATTCCAGTATGTGAGGGAATAAATGTTTCGATACTTTCCTTTCCGTTGACAACAGATAATTCAAGGTTCGAAAGTCGATATTTCTCTTCATACGTAGTGAAAGATGGTTCTTCTACGTTAACTGAATTTTGGTTACTTAAAATGTACGGCTTTTTATATATTTATGACTTAAGTTTGTGTTCTTCCATTCCAAGTTTTAGAAATTATTGGTGGCAATGGTTCGCTTATCAAGATATTGTCATCACAGGATTATCCAATGCCTACATCGACATGATTGTGAGGTATATCCGAAGCACTCGCTTTGATCTCAAAGTGCAACAGCTCCAGAATCATACCCTTGTCATAAGCAGATAAATACAACTCCCAAATGCTGTTGGGCAAGATTGAGTGTGATTAACATAAGGAAGAAGTAGGTAGTACAAGTATGCTTTTGGGAAATAACCTCAGCTATTCTAGTCCAGTTTCTTTAGAACCTGAATCATTTTCACCTCATTCAGAGCAGCGAATCCTACTCTGTACAGCATCTCAAAATTACTGCAAAAAGAGACTGCAAGTTGAAATGCCTCACCTAAATTTTTGCTCTGTTAGCTGTAATTCAACATCCGAAACGCAAACCATCTACATCTTCAACTAAAGACATGCAACTGGAATGTTTTCAGTTTTGACATTGCGTTGAACCACGCATACTGTCAATACGGTAGCTTAGATGCTTATTAAGTGAAATAAGGCCTATAAGAAACATCTGTCATAACAAATAGTAATGAGGTCTGGAAATTAGAAGAATGAACAATCGAGATGATCTTTGATTACCGACAAGGTGGAGCAAGAAAAGACTGTAAACAGCGTTTATCCTTTCGCCTTGAATTCTCAACTATGGCTGTCATCCAAACAGAGGTTTTTTACCATGGGTTAGTCGTAGCTGTGTAAAAAATTCTTGTGCCTTCTAGGTTTTTAAAATTAAGTTTAACTTGATTGTCTTCATGGAAACCATGTTTCAGCCTTGGCAAGCAACGTAATCAACTCAAATGCTTTGAAACACCTACGAGCATTAGTTTAAGTTTTGTACGGTTTCCAGTCTGCCATCAGTGAGAGTAACATCTGTTCTCATCTTTGTGTAATGCAAAGAAAGCAATTAAAAAGTTTAATCTTATCAGAAGTAAACAATTTTGCGAAGAAACAGTCTCATATGTTCCAACAATAGTTGACTCCCTCTACCCACCCCTACCCCCTGATAATTTGAGTCTCTTTCTAAGTGAAAGAGCTCTTGCACTTCTTTGTAAAGCCCATTATGGAATAGTCACCATACAAGTTATGTCCGGGAGTTATTACTATGCAAACAAGACATGGCATTTTTCTACGAGGTTATTCATGCAAGGTCAGCTTTCTCCGTGTATGGCACATTACAGAGTTAGTATAACTAAACGGGTTAGTACAGGATATATCACTGTTTGACTTGAAGGTAGCATCATTACTATGGTTTCCGAATAATCTGGCAAAGTAAATGTATATACACAGATACTTTAAGTAGATATATAGATAAATAGACATGTAAATAAGAAAATAATCTATTGTTGAAAAAATGTTTTGTAGCGAAACGCAAATGAAGTTTATATACTATACATATTATTGAGTGTTAAGGCTATACATACAATTTTTTGGTCTGTAAAAATAGCAGGATTTTTTTATTGGTGTACACATCGTGTTGTTTGTGGGTGACTCTTCATAGGGGCATCATAATGACGTCATCGTTACCTAATTTTTGAGAGGTCTTTTTTAAAAAAATACTCGTATGTAAATTTGAGGAAACGTCAAAAAAATTGAAAAACAATTGGACAAGTCATTTAGGAAGTATCCGGAAGAAATGATAGAGCCACGGGGCTACTGTCCCTTCTCGCCCCGGTCTTGATAGCATTAAAGTTCGTAAAAAAACATGTAAAAGGTCGTAAAAAAAAAGACAATGACCTCAGTATTCCCAACGAAATGGCTTTACATACTATCAATGACACGTCTACCAGATAGGAAGGTCTTAAGGTGTTCTTGAAAGGCTTTTAATCAATTTGAGGAAGCCAAGTGGTGGGGTTACAGATAGGTAAAGATGCTCGTATCACTTCAGGGGAATTGAATCTGAATCAAGGTACAAATTATCAGTGTATTGTCAATCAGCAATATCTCTGAGCAAAATCTGTAAACTCCGCATGCTTATGGAGATTGTGGTAAGTTGGGTGAATTAATTCCAGGGTGTAGAATAGCTAAAAGTGGAAGATAATCAGCAGCCATCCTTGAAAATCTGATATAAGATTACTATCACGTTCTTTACTAATGCAATCTCAGTTGGGTACATTGGAGACAGACAGGTCCTTCAACTTACAAGATGATAGCAGATTTTGATGGGGAATTGATGGGACGCTTTTAGGTTGATGATCAAGGCTGATTGCTCTGATTTAATTTTCCTTCTTACAGATATCACAAATCATCTTGATGAGCTTCACACGAATTTCCAAAACTATGCCAATTACTCAACGAGTTATTTGAATACAAACAATGCTTCAGTATTACGTTAAGGTAGGTGCTGATGGAAACCCTAACCTCTTTTAAACATATGCCTTTCGAAACTCCTACGAGTGTAGGTACTAAGATGCGATGAAAAGTCATTAATAACGTAGAGTTTCACAGTACACGAGGAGGGGATACACTATTTTATAAATGGAAAAGATCTATACAGTTGAGTTGAGTTAACCCACACGGCATGGAAGGCATGTGCCCAAAGCCCCTGATTTGCCACGGTTCTTAACACAGAGGCAAGGAATTGCCTTCCTATCAAACGTGATAAGCTGAATTTTATCCATATCATAAAGTGAGCCAAATCCTACGAATTTTCTTGACAGCGTGCACACCAGAATTGACCGCTAGTTGAATGTGATGTTGCTGCCTTGCCTCGTGGCTAAGTATAGAGTGATGGTAATGGCAGCTGTTGGTAAGCAACTCAATGGGAAACAGGTCACTTGGAAGATTATTGATGTAAACTAACTGTAAAATATAGGGGAACATGATACATTAAGGGAATAGTCATCTGACTTAGTTCAATCTAGAAATATCACCATTCGACTATCTCGGAAAATTTATTCTTTATAATGCTGTACACTGACCAGCAAATAAGAACAATGCGCCAAAAATAGTAACTAAAGCTGAAAGGATTTCATGATACCAGAGAACGTTCCAATTAGACTATAACTAGACAGTTATAAAGTAGGGGCATCATGTACGCTCATCACTTCCCTAGCTATTGTTTTTGCGACTCAGTGGATTAAGTGCGTTGACTCATAACTCATGTGCCATGCAGATTATGATTTTATGTCTTTCCTCTGTATCTCAGATGTTGCGGATGCGTGTGAATACTGACGAGGGGCCATTATACGTCTTGGCTTCTGCAATCTACTGCCAGCGATCAACGGAGCATCTACTTCGGCTATATAAATTAGATTCTACTCCCAAGCGGAGATTTCAAGAGACAGCCTTACAATGCTTTTCGGTCAGAAAGATTAAGAAAATACCGTAGCAATCATAAAAGAGCCAGTGCAGAAAGCGTGAGAAGGGTAAAGCAGACCTTCCTTTTACAGGAAGAATTCGTTGCCATGAACATTCGGTTAGCGTTTTATGAGTGGCAAGAATTAATATCTTCTAAAATTCAAAATATTTTGAAATAATTGAATAAAAATCTCTTCATATTTTTGTGAGTAATTAATTATCACATGAGCAAGTTGTTCCAAGGTAAGATATTGTCTCCTGTAGCCGAAATGGTAGACCAACATTTTTATTTATATAACTCTTGCTGTCGCGTCGCTCTTATCTTTATGACTTCTCGAAGGACTCCATTTACAGCAGCTTGCTTAACGTTAATGTTAAGAAGCATCCCATCAATAATTGATTTGGTAATGATTTGTGAAGGATTAATAAACTCTCTCTGCTTACTCCTTACTCAACTTAAAGAGTTTTAGTACCATTGCACAGTATGATATGAGGACTGTCCATTGTCGACAGGTGAATGGCCAATCCATGCTGATTCCCAACAAGCTAGTAGAAGTCAAGCTTCTATTACCGGCCATTTTTGTACGGTGAGTGGCCCATGTAATCAATGCCAGGACGCACTGAAACCACTCGGATATTGTTAACGATTTCGGAGCACTTGGACACGAACTTAACGTTAGTATTAATTGATGTTTATGAGATGCTACCATTGTCTACTAAAAAGGAATATAAACTGTGGGTTTGTTTATTGATCAGTGACGTGATAATGGTTTTATTTCTCAGACAATCTGAGATCAGGTTTGATCGAATACCCGTCTGGTGAGCCAAGATAAAAGAACTATTGTCAATGTCATGCTATCTGATTTAAACTTGAGACATCTTACTCTCGTAAAACAAGTCTGAAAGATATACTGTTGCTTGATGTCGACTGTATTAGAGAAGCTTGAGTAATCTGACTGGCAAGCTAGAACACATTTTCTCACTTTTGTAATTGAAGGTTCAGTCACTGTGATGTGCCATGGATCATAATTCATCGCACCTTACTGATTTGATTACCTTATTAGCTTACTTGTAATCTATAAATGTGTGCAAGTGTTCTATTATTCTACCAAACCAGTAAGCCCGCTTTTAAATACAAGAGCATCTCTAGAATATCAGTGTAATTATTTATGGTTCATATTGATTGCAAATACGGTCTAAGTTTTGAATGTGGCACCCTAAGAATTCGAATCCCACGCAATCGCAGCGTGTGCCCTGCCGAATGAGGTACGTGAACTCCATATATGACATACTTCGTTCCTCTTATTGATACATCAGCTCTCGATATTTAATTTTAGTTGCCAACCTGTCGACTACTTTCGGTAGGTTTTAGAGATATTAATGGAGCAGATTTCATTGTCAATTCAAATTGTACAAAGAGGCTGATCTAGAAACTTGTGTGGACCTGGATGCCGATATCCTCTGTTGCGACATTGGAAGCTAATATAGCGACTAGAGAATAGAGTATGTAATCAATAGAGTTACATAGCTCAGGTAGTAGGCCACACGTCACAAATGAGTTAGTCACGAGTTCGAATAATAGGGTGACCAACCTCTAGTATCTATCCGAAACTTATAGTTTCCGATCCTCTCTTCTGATGAAACTGAAAAGTATGATACAAAACATAGATATCACACGAGATGGGTTAAATGGTAAACCAGTTGATCGATAATCTTGTGCTTGCGAGTTAGCAGTGAAAAGTATGATACAAAACATAGATATCACACGAGATGGGTTAAATGGTAAACCAGTTGATCGATAATCTTGTGCT
>JAAAKL020001006.1:0-26566 GCA_010016065.2 Carybdea cf. marsupialis auct. non (Linnaeus, 1758) | reverse complement strand
GGTTGCTGCACAGGGTTGCTGCACAGGGTTGCTGCACAGGGTTGCTGCACAGGGTTGCTGCACAGGGTTGCTGCACAGGGTTGCTGCACAAGGTTGCTGCACAGGGTTGCTGCACAGGGTTGCTGCACAGGGTTGCTGCACAGGGTTGCTGCACAGGGTTGCTGCGCAAGGTTGCTGTACAGGGTTGCTGTGCAAGGTTGCTGCGCAAGGTTGCTGCACAGGGTTGCTGCACAGGGTTGCTGTAGATTTCTATGGAGGGGAGCAAAGACGTCCTTTATGGGGCGAGAATGAGCCATGATCATCAGAGTTAAGGTGAACCTTATCAAAACTTTGGTTCGTCGCCCAATCATGATCTGTTCCAGGGGAAAATTAAAACCAGAAATTGATACAATAAAGCAAATCTTCCTTTTTAACGGCTATCCTGAAGATGTCATCGACTCGACCATCAAGTCAATATTATCGTTGTTTTCCAGTGAAAAACCTTTTGGACTAAGGAAATGCCCCATGTACTTAAAACTGCCCTGGCTTGATAACGTTTCACTTCGATTTGAAAGCAAAATCAAAAAGGCCGTAGAGAAGTGTTTCGGCGCTGTTACCCCACGCTCACATTTTACCAGTAAGAAAGCGTTCTCAACTAACCACAAAGACCTTGTGTCTTCCACCAGAGTCTTGGGAGGACTAGAGTCCACCACTCCTCTAAAGTCCTCTAAAGACTCTGCTTCCACAAGCTGCAGAATCGTTGTCTACTCATTTCTTGCCAGTGCGAGGCTGTTTATGTGGGTAGCACGACTTTGAGGTTAGTTGATAGAATAAGCAGTATTCGCCAAGCATCGGCTTCTACATTCAGACTTCTGATTAGCAACTTTCAAAACACAGTTTGGTATAAGTTACATTGATTTCTTCTCAATCTCAATTCTGACGATTTTGTACTCTGAGGAATGTCAGTCGAAAAGAGCTTTTCAGTACTAACATGTTATCGCTGTTTCGTGCAGTTTTATTGTTTTGTACCACCAACAAATGTTTTGAATCATCGGAGTGTTATGTTTTCCCAAATTGTGATTCTTTCGTCACCACTGAGCATGTCTTTTAACTGTAACATATCGTGCCTTTTCTTTTAACAATGTAACCAATTGTCAGGTGATCAATTGTCCTTGATGATTTGTTGATGTATTATGTAAGACACATGCCCATCAACTTTCATATTTTCAAAATCCTCTGGTCAAAGCTCTGTTGATCTTCCTTGGTTCATTGCGTTAGGATCAAGCATCAAATAACAAGGCTTTGTTAGAGAGATTTAAAACTTTGAAACCTGATATCTTGGTGTTGGGAAAAGGCAAGACTCTCAATTTTGGCCATTGACGTTATCGCTAACAGGGCTATATGAATATTGAGTATTTTCCGTAATTCAAACATTTTTAAAATCGTGACCTCACACTTTCCCTCCGCATTTTTAATTTTTGTTCAGCTTCAATGCCTTCTTACTTTAAATGATAGACTTGTACATTTCAAACAGATTTGTCAGTTTCCAGCCTAGTAATATTATTACTGCTTTCGCCTGGCTAGTATTGTGGGTACAATAAGGTTTATATAGTAGATGCCAACCCTTTAAGTTATACTAATAGTATCACATGCTCTTGACACAGTAAATTCACCTGACGTCAATAGTAACTTCTTGATGTTCATCGTGATTAAACTTTAAATTATCTTAAATAATTTTCGTGCTTATGTACTATCTACTAATTTGGATCCTGGGGTCTTTATTGCATGAATAACAAATACTCTTTGATCTTTATCTATACTACGGATGCAGTAGTATATGCTCAATATAATCTGATCAATTCTGAGACACATTGTATAGGGATGCTCAATACTATTCCATACGTCTGTTGAAGCATGCTTCAAAGTGCATAGATAGATATCCGTATGCCTCTAGTGATATGTTTGTACATGACTAGATACATTTACATAAGCCTGTTGTGGCATGTCTGTGCATGCATATATATACTCCCATATGCCTGCAGTATCATGTTTGTATATGTATACGTACATTCTTATATGCATGTAGTTGCATGTTTGTAAGCCCATAGTAGATTTCCATATGCCTGTAGGAGCATGTCTGTAAGTGCATAGATAGATATCCGTGTAGCTGTAGTGGCATGCTTGTACATTCATAGATTCATTCCCATATGCCTGTAGTGGCATGTTTATACATGCATAGATACATTCCCATATGCCTGTATTGGCATATCTGTGCATGCATAAACACATTCTTATATGCATGTAGAAGCATGTTTGTACATGTATAGACACATTCTTAAGTGCATGTAGTGGTATGTTTGTAAGTGCATAAAGAGATACCCGTATGCCTGTAGTGGTGTGTTTGTAAGTGCATAGAGAGATATCCGTATGCCTGTAGTGGTGTGTTTGTAAGTGCATAGACAAATTTCCATCTGCCTGTAGTGGCATGTTTGTACATGCATAGATAACTTCCCATACATCTGTAGTGGCATGTTTTTACATGCACAGATACATTTCCATATACCTGCAGGCATGTCTGTAGCCTAGTTAAGTTACATGGCACATGATTACTGCGGCACACCGATAGACCTTACAGATTTTTTAATGCATAAGGAACTTTTCTAGGCTCTAAAATCTTTAAGAAACAATCAAGAGATCCTTATCACAAAACGTGGTAAAGCGTCAGGGGTCGTTTTTCTTAACCAGGATGATTATTTCCACAAAATGAGCAACATACTACAAGATTCTAGCAAATGCTAAAATTAGGTAGTGCCGAAGAGAACGACAACACGCGAAAAATTGAACAGGGTACCCAATATCTTCTATTAGGTTTAGTTAAAAAGGGTATTTTACCGCGCAACGTTTACGATGGGGTCAGGCCTTCAGATTCACAGGGTTCACAGATGTATGGCCTCCCCAAAACTCACAAGAAAGAATTGCCTTCCAAACCAATACTTTCTATGATTGGCTCTTCGCAACATGAATGGCTAAGTAGCTTTCAGAACTTTTGCAACAATTACTTGACCTTTATTGAGAAAAGTGTATTAAAGACTCTTTGACTTCGCAAAATTCATACAAAACCAAAGTTCTGGTTCTCGTGATAATTTCTGTGTTCTTTCGACATCAGTAAGTTGTTGACAAATGTTCCCTTGGAGGAGACAATTAAGATATATGCCGAAACAATGTGTCAGGGTGACCTCATGCATCCACCGTTCTCTGAGGAGGTATTTATTGAATTAATGGAAATGGCGACAAGTGGTGTCGAATCCAGCTTCAGTATTTAGAAGTACCAACAAAAGAATGGGGTAAGCATGGGCAGTCCCTTGTGTCCAGGTTTGGCTAATATCTTTGTTGGCTTCTATGAACTTCGACATAATCAATCCTCCTAAAACTTGTCGTTTATTTCCGTTATGTAGACGACACATTTCCTGAGTCTGAGTGTAATGGATTTCTTACAAAGCTCAACAAGTTACACCAGACATTGAATTTCACCTTCGAAAAGAAGGCAAGAAACTCTTTGCCTTTCCTCGACGTTTTAGTGGAGAAAGACAGCACTAAATTCGTGACCAGTGTGTATAGGAAACCTACATTTTATTGTCAATACATTTCTTTGACCTCTTTCTGCCCCAAAACTTGCAAGGTGAACCTCACCTTGCGAGGCTAGCTGTGTCGGACACACGACTTTGAGATTAGTTGATAGAATCAAGGAGCACATTCCGTCCTATATACGCCAAGCATCAGCTCCTACAAGGAAACAGCCACCTCGGGTTTCTAAAGCCAAAAGCACTACTAAGCATTGTGACTCTGCCATAGGGCAGCACTTGCTTGAAAACCCAGACTGTGCAAAATTGTATATGGATGACTGCTTTCGCATAATAGGCAGAGCTAGGTCAGCATTTAACCTAGCCGTCCTCGAATCCGTCCACATCAAAGTAAGAAAACCATTGCTTTGCAGAAAAAAAGAATTTGTCTTTTCATTGGGCCTTTTCGGCTAACCACTTAGTTCCACAGACACTGATTGGTCAGAACAACGTCAATCTAGCAGTAAGACCTCTGATTGGCTACTTTCAAAGCGCAGTTTGGTACAGGTTTTATTTATTTCTTTTGAAACTCAATTCCGACGATTTTGTTCTCTGAGGAGTGTCAGACGGGAAAAGCTTTTCAGTACTAAGATGTTTTTGCTATTTCGTGCAGTTTTTTATGTCTGTCAGTACATAGATGCATCCTTTTGGCTGTAAAAGGGATTCATAAGTATTCACACACTTAATGCTGCAATCACCACTAGATGAACCGCTGATCACCGTTCCCTTTTTTCTGCACTATCGCAATTGTTATGATCATTTAAACTGCTGCACTCAACTTTGATTAACTTTGCAGGATACAATAAATTGTAGAACTTTGTTATCGTTTTTTGTGGACTTTAATGCATTTGTGTTGGGGAATGAATTATAAATTGTTAATCTCATGCCTCTAACAATGAAGCATTCACAAATGATTTTTGCAGGGTCGTGTTATTCATGATCCGTCCACTTGACTTTGGAGCTAGAAGTAGTGAAACTCCATGTACTTCTGATAAGGTTATTAATACACAGACAAGCAATAAAAAATACGCCAAAAAGGAAACTGTCTGACACAACGCTTTCTCCACTACTGACTACGTCAGTTCTATGATCTTTCTCTTGTTAGCGGGAATGTAGATACACACCAGTCCACATACAAGTTACTTAAGTGCTTTTTGGTACGTTGAAAAACACCCGAGTTCGTCGGGGCTCGAACCTCGGAATCTCATAACCCGTGAATTATCAATTAGCTACACTAGCCACCTTTGTCTGTCTTCTATAAATTTCCATCATTTCATAAATTTCTTCCATCTGTTGGATAAATACTGTATCTAAATATACCAAAAAGACTGGGATGTCGTTTTTGCTAATCGTCTTTATCTTTTTTAATGAGAAAGCTCAATAAGCCAAAATAAAGAATTAAAACTCACAGAACCGATCGAATCCATGGAGATTTTAAAACGTCTTACTATCTTATAAAGCATTATACAAGATTAATTTAATTAAATTTTTCGTTAAAAGAGCTAAACGTATTTGATCGAGTTCCAGAATTTCTGCCAAGCTTGACACAATTCGTCACTTTCTCAGGGGCAAGGGGTACCCTCAGTACGTAGTTAATTATATTATATTTACGCAAACTATGCCTGACCCATTCATTGAGCCGCCTTGTTGCCCTCTATACATACGTTTACCGTGACTTGGCAGTCTCTTTACCAAGTAAACCATGCAGATACGTAAGGCTACTTCTAAGTGGTTCTACACATGGAACCCCAGGGTTGTATACATGTATCGTTGGCTAAGAGGAGCAAAGAAGTGCGCTGCCTCCCCACCAGTAATGTTGTATGTAATTTGCGATGCCGTTGTGGTTTACCTTATGTTGGTCGCACATCCCAAAGGCTAATTGACCGTATAGCGCAACATGTACCATCTGCCGTAAGGAAGAGACCCCTCTTTGCGAGCGTAGCCGCTCCACTTAAGCTGGATAACTAAAACTGATATAGGTTCTGCTATTGCTATTTATATAATTTTCACCACGTCATGTGTTGATAATCATTAGGAAACTTGTTTACAATTTTAGCACCTCTCTACCCGTCGGTATCTTGAAGGCATTGCACAAAAAGCATTCAGAGCCTAACTTATGCAAGCAGAAGGACTTTATTTGTATACGCCTTTTGTAATGCCAGCTTTGTCTCCAGAATGTATGTCTTTTGTTGGTTTGGGTTCTTGTTGGCATACTTTTGGCATGACTAGGAATCTTTTGTTTACTTTATAACTCACATAGTTTATTAGATTTTGTCGTTCTTGTAAGATTTCGACAGTACATATTCTTGTATCCTCCCAATGTGCACCATAGCCATGTGCATCTCTGACGAAAAACGGCTAAAATAGCTTTAAGTTGCAAGTAATGAATGCGTTGTTTCTAGTTTGCTTGAGTAAGTTCATTTTCATGTAAAGAGAATACAAAATAGTGTAGTACTTAATTTTTTACACTTAGCGCTACATACAGGCTACGTACTATGCCATGCCTTGCCATTACCATTGGTTTGTTTCTTTTTAAATCATGGGAAGCATGATATTTCTCTTACTTAATTTGGTTCTGAAGTTGCATATGTCAAGCTCCAGGTACAATTGGGATATTTTACAAGAAAATTGCTCAGCAACTGATATTCTTCTGCTTACCATGTCATACTATTGCCATCGTAACTCTGACGAGAAGCTTCATAAAATAGCTTTAAGTTACAAATAATGATTTTTTTTTGCTTGCATATAATTCTGTACACCATTAATTTATTTATGAACAAAAAACTGTTACGTTAGCAAAACAACGTTTCCATCCAAGTAAAACATCCAAAACATCATGTGAATCAGTAAGGCATTTCAATACAAGATTATGAGCAAATTACAGATCCCAGTTGGTAAATTGCTTGCCATATGTGTAGCGCTTGAACTCACCATGGAAATTGACAATAATCGTCATTCCCATCATCAGTATCATTAATATCATCATCATTATCGTCATCGTCATTATCAACATTATCATCATTATTTACAATAGGCAACTATCTTAAATTGTCTGTCCCTATTCATTTCAACCATTATTTAAGATAGTGCGCTGTTTTACTATCTCTGATTAATGAGGCCTTTCTTGGACTTTTATAAAATACAAGCGTAAAATGGTTAACACGACACTTCGACACCATCGGGATGTCATTATCAAGTAATACTGAAAATAAATATGCAACTGCTACCAATTCATTAGGCTAACAATGCTCACAAATAGCAAAAGAAATTCAACAGATTCCCCCGGAATTATACAAATAATTTAGCTTTGATCGAATCTGTTTGAACATTCAGCATAGGCATCCTCTCTTTTATGTAGAGCATCTTGTAAAAGAGGCAGTCAAACTTAGATTTACATCTTTCTCGTGACTTTTCAGGGGAGGTTTCACTGAAAGACCGTGATGATCACGGCGATATTTGCCTACTGATGGGCACCTGCGCTCATCTATCCTCTTGTGTAAGTGGAAAGATGTTCAGCCGATATAATTTGTATTACACAAATCACATGTAAGACAAGAGATGGCTTTTCCTCCCTGAATCTTTCTTGAACTTCTAATTGATTGAAAGTAGCCATTGCAGTACGCAATTTCTCACCTTCGTTCTCTATTCCTGATCAAACTTTGTCCCCCACCCACAACTCATTAGTCTGTCAATATCGTCAAACTTATGTCTGCTTTCGATTAGAAATAGCCTTCAGTTTGCAACAGTAACCTATATCACCTGCATCTGAAGGGGTTTTGTATCATTTTTCTGCAAGTACATTCAGTCATTCTCATTTCTTAAATTTGAAGAGATGAAGAAGTCGGGACTGACCCACTCATGGCGTGCTGCTCTATCAACTAAGCTATGGTGACGATAGCCATAGTTATCATATCTGCCATAGCTATTGCCATAGCTCAGTTGGTATAGCAGCACGCCGCTAGTGCGTCCGTCCCGGTTTCGAATCCCGGTGATGACATATTCACTTTTCTTTCCTATTACTTCAAACTTGATCTACAAGCCAAGATCTTAATAACACCGAATTCTTACCAGCATTAATCTTGTTTCAAAACATTGTAATGGATTTGAATGCTTTTTCTATGGACTGTCTTGGCAGGTCTTTTAAAATTCAGAAGTGAGATAGAAAGAGATTGAGGTAACAGATGATACAATGAGCATCAATCAAACTTTCCACTTCCAAGCCTGTTTGTTGCTATGAAAATAGCGTTTATGACTCTCACATAGAGCTACTTTTATCCTACTTTTCACAGCTAAAATCGGATGCGCTGCACTATCAAGCCAGGTCTTTTACTACCCAATTCAGGAGATGGCGTTTTTCCCATGAGATTTAAGGGAATTAAACATGGGGTTCTTGATAAATGTAGAACACCTTATATCAAATTAAATACGTAGAAACTTCTGTTATTCTCCTTTTGATCTAATACGCTGATCTTCAGGTTTCAGAAACGCTGTTTGAATCAATGCATTTTCACAAAGGATAAGTACGGTTACTTGAATTTCCTCGGTGAACGTACAGGACTATTGGAGATAATTGCTGCTATCCTATGTGACCTTCATTTACGTGTGAAGGATGATTTCCTATAAGGCCCTCTCTTGTGTTGTTGATGATGTGTTGCATTTAGCTAATCGCTCCAGGGCAAAAAGGATTAATCCTCAGTAGGACAGAGAGCTACCTTCCCATTGACGTCCTTTTAGCTAAAGTAATGAGTTGAAATAAATTATTAAAAACTGCGTTCATTATTTAATAAACAGCTTATTGCTTGAATAATTAATTCTAAAATCAACCATTGGCAGCTGCGCTTCTGTTAAATATAAAACTAGCACCATTTATAATCGGACGGCCCTGAAGTCAAGAGAAACAATTTATTAACTAAAAAAGGAGCTCGTAATTTTGCAAAAGTAAGCTCTGTAAAGTTAGGAGAGTGTAGTGACAGCAAATGCAAACGCAAACACATTATGTTATATGTTGGTAACGTTAGGGCATCTGCTCTCAAAGAAGTTCCAGCAGCTGGCGTACACGAGCACTTCCTGCCGATTACTGTAGTAGTGGCTGTCCTATATGATTGTCGTGTGTTTTCATTTGATTTCTAATACAAATGTCGATACCCGTAATTTTATCCACGCAAATATGTGGCGGTCTGAGTACACTATATGCCGAAATATATCCAAGCATATGATCTATCCAAGCATTCATTGCATGATTACTAAAACACGAAGAGGGCAGCAAAACCAGCTAAAGCTCAGTTGCAAACAAGGCCTATCTTGCAGTCACATCAATAGCAGTTCCATAAGCGTATAAGACGTAAGTGTGGCTTAATGTAAGTTGCGGAGAGCACGTTGAGTTCATCCATTCACTTTTACTTCATTTTACAAGCTTTCTTTAAATCACCGCAATGTTGCTCGACTGCTAAATCTCAAACAAAGATAAAGTGATTAATTTCTGAAAAAAACCAAGATTAGTAATATAATATAAACCATAGCCAACACTGAGAGAAAGATCTTTAAAACTTAATGCCTGAGTATCTAATCACTAATCAAGTCAATCCAAAGACTTTAAAAAGCATCATGTCTACACGTATACGTAAATCCTACGAGGTGCTAGGAACTGGTCGGGGATATCGCGAAGGCAAGTAACGACGTCTCTTCAAAGTATTTTTCTTAAGCCCGCTTCCCAAAATATCATGTGGTAAATCTTAAAATACAAACAAAGATAGCTCATCTATCAGCATGTGCAAAGTGATAGTCTTCATATGAGGTCTTTGTTGCTTGTTGTTTGTGAATCACAGAAACCAAAAATTATACTTCTTACGCACAAGAAGCACACGGTAAATAAACAACTTGGAACAACTGTTTTTGCTTTGTGGTATAATAGATTGTGCTTAGTCCGGTAATATGATTACCTTAAAAGTCATAGGGCAACTGTTTTCACCTCTTGCTCTTTTAACATATGGAGTTGATAAGCTGATCAAAGGTAAGCTTGTATTACACTTTCCTTTAAAAACCCATTAAGAAAGCTGTGGATTGACAAGGTTTAACATTACACAGGGAAGTCAAAAGGCTAGAGGTGAATGTCAGAAACTTGAATAATACTAACATTATTCGTAACTATTCAGTAAGTATATTAAAGTAGCAGAAGCCTGTATCTATGTTTTGTGAAGGATATGGGAACATCTGGCAATAGTACAAAGCTACAGTATCTTCTAATCTTGCTAGGGAGAGAATGCTACAATCATTTTCAAACATTGTTAATTGATTATAATCCTTAGAGCCTCGATTGATACCGCGCTAGAAAACTACCATCTTCTCTTGAAGTATTTGTAGTTTTAAAAGGTGAAGAAATTTTAATCGTCAACAAAAAACAGTCTGAATGTTTTCATAAATTGTGAGAGATAAATACAATTTAGAGAACAGCTAGGCATGATTCCTTTTCTTTGTTGACAGATTCTAAGTTGATCCGCTGATATTTTTTAAATCTTGAAAGCATCAACGTTTCTAGAAAATGCTCCCGTGTATGATTTTACCTTAAATTTCGTTGCATAAAGGAAATTTGGCATTCAATGTTTACTGCTGTGTGAGTTAAACAAGTTTTAAATCAACCAAGGTACAACAAGTATACGTTGATGACAATTAACAAGAAAATCAGGAGTGTAACTTTGTGAACCCTACAAAATTTATTTAGCAACAAATTGTAAGACTACCCTTTCCTTATATTTTATACCATTTATCATTTATAGAACATTACAACTAACGCATGCAGAAGCAGGATCAGTAGCACTAAGCCATCTCGCCCTATGATCAAAACTAATCTGATCTTACGATGTGTATTTAATGACAATTTCAGGCTTTGTGGAGAGAAAGATATTTAATTTTGCTCGGTTGGAGGAAGAACTCCGCCAAGAACAATCCTTGGGCACAAATGGATAAGAAAGCAATAATGCAAAGTCTTCAAGTCATTTGGTAACAACCAATGGGAGATATTACTTTCTTAAAAAATTTTAATTGGTCACGATAAACATGTTTACGTTGTATCTTAGAGGTAGTTTTTAAATTGTTATCTTATTTACAATCTAAATAGGTGTTGTTGTAAGAAAGAATTTGGAGAAGCAGGTCAATTGCTAGTAATGTTCTTGCAAAATACCCCAATTATACCTGGAACTTGACATATGCATCTTGATAACCAAATTTAGTAAGAGAAATATCATGCTTCCCATGATTTAAAAAGAAACAAACCAATCTGTAATTATAGGGGCATCAGGAGGCTTTTTGCAATTTGATATGTGGGAGAAAACAAAGGTGGAAGATTAATTGTCTACAACAGTTGAAGATAATAGGGTTTCATATGAGGATATTAATGACTTTCCACTTTTTCAATATCGAGTTCGTGGTCTGCTTTACCGCAGCTGCTTTACAAAGGGCGCTTATTTACTATGACGTTAAAATGAAAAGACAGAAGTGAGACTAAATATGCTATTGATGTAGAGTGGTAGATTTGCGTTAGACGGTCAACAGAGAGACGCTAAATAGTTGAGTACTTGACTAGTAACTTGCACTTGACATCAAATAATAGTAGTATGCATCAGTGTACCAACAAGGAGCTACTTCTGTAGATGGGATAGCAGAAATGGCATGAGTAGATAGAGAGACGATAAATAGTTGAGTACTAGACTAGTAACTTGCGCTTGACATCAAATAACAGTAGTAAGCATCAGTGTACCGGCAAGGAGCCACTTCTGTAAATGGGATAGCAGAAATGGCATGAGTAGATAGAGAGAAGATAAATAGTGGAGTACTTGACTATTAGCTTGCGCTTGACATCAAACAATAGTAGTATGCATCAGTATACCAACAAGGAGCCACTTCTGTAAATGGATTAGCAGAAATGGCATGAGTAGATAAAGAGACGCTAAATAGTTGAGTACTTGACTATTAGCTTGCGCTTGACATCAAGCGATAGTAGTAAGCACCAGTGTACCAACAAGGAGCCACTTCTGTAAATGGGTTAGCTGAAATGGCATGGCTAGTCAAGTCTCTTTATTAGAAATACATCATGATGTTAGATAATCACTTTTACAGCCAAAAATAATTGGGCAAAAGGAATGTTGACAAGGTAACATAAACAAATAATCGATTGACGCTTACATGGCGCACGATGACATGCAGATATGATCTAATGCAAGTGGTAGAGTAACGTTATCAAAACTTGTATAAATTGCGATATTTTAGAAGAGTGCTGCAAACTGGAAGAACTTAAATGTTAGCACAAAATATACCATTTGAAATGATTACATTGACAGATGTAAACGTCTTCCCTTGAATTATTTTAGGATTTAGGGCTTCAGACCTTTGGAGACCATCAATGTTATATTGAGAACTTTTTGAGTTTCATTCACGTTGCTAACAGGACAAGCTCCAATATTTGGTAGGTGCATCAAATTTAGTATCATCTTTTCGTACCGTGCCTTGTAAAACTGCTGCAAGTGGCATGTTTATCTGAAGAAAGTTCACTATGTTTGCGATGCAGCACCATAACGTCTAGAAATATGTTGTTTTCATTATTAATTACAGTACATGTGGGAAAGGTATTTAGTGCATTTCCAATAGACCTTCAGCGGTAATAACATTAACTTCATTTTGAATGAAATGAATGTCAAATGTTATGATCTCACATTGCAAAGATAAACAGAGAAATAGTATGATTGCACTTCGGCCTGAATTAAGTAAGCCAAGATTTGTTTAGTAACATTGAAGCTCAAACGATGGATGATAAATATTTGGTTGAAGTCAGGCACTATTGTAGGTATAATTTTATGCACTTTCATGGAAAAATACTTTAGTAATTTGTTTGAAGTTTTCTTCAAGCCTTTCTAAATATTAAAATTCTTGAACTGATGGAGGAGCCTAACAATCATTTTACTAATTGCTCATTTAGTATTGCATCAACAATTTTACATCATTTTCCATTTAGTTTATCATTTTTTGTTTTATTTACTTTGATTCATGCCATAACCAAACCTGCTTGTAAATAAATATCAGAGACGTTTTCAAGGATTTGTGAATGAATTGTGTAGTGTACAAATAGGGACCCTGTGTAAATTCGTACTAAGTGGGTAGGTGTCCTCAAATGAATTTCAGAGATGTCGTCACTAACTTGGATCATTGACAGGTTGCATAAAAAAATGCCTAAAGATAAAGGTTGATGCAAAGGTTGGTTAGTGCCAACATTGTCTTAAAGCACAACATTTGATTGCTCCAGAAAAATTTTGAGTCAAAAAATTTGAGAGCGAACCCGTTTTGTTTATTTCGAGTAGCCTTAATAAGGCAAGAACGTCTCTCAATATTTTAACTGACCTTAAATATATCACATATTAACATCAAACACATGCTCGACCTTTTCTTGTTGATCTGACAAAACTGTTTTGATTTTAGCAGTGTTTTTAACCGTTATCAAATATCACTCGATCCATGCCCCTCTTGAAAACAAAAAGCCATTAAAACTCTACTCAAAATGTATATCATGGAAGATACTAGAATTTTAGGTACTGGGCTATTGGATGCCGGTCCAAGATGTCTTTGCATTTTTTTTCAGATACAGTTAGAGGTACCCCAAGCCTATTTTCACATTTTCAGTATGTGCTACCCGCGGCTGTGCAATATACTCCAGAGCGTCGTCAAATATGAACCTCCATGTTTCTCTACTTTTACTTGCTCTTATGAAAGACATTAACATCAGGAAAGCAAAGGCATGGAAAGCGCTTAATAGTCTGAGTACCATCTGGAAATCCAATGTATCCAACAAGTTGAAAAGAAACTTCAAGTCTGTTGTTGTACCTGTCCTCACATATGGTTCATCTACCTGGACACTGTCCAAAAAGTTAGAGACATCATTGCACGGCACCTACACCCGCCTCCTTCGCGCAGCTCTGAATATTAACTGGAAGAGACGTTTGACGAATAATAGTCATTATGGACACCTCTCACCAGTCTCGACTGTTATTCGAGAAAGGAGGCTCAAACTCGCCGGTCATCTATGGAGAAGCAAGAATGAACTCGCCAGCGACATCCTTTTTTGGCAACCAAAACATGGAAAACGATCCATTGGAAGACCTCAAAGGATTTATACAAATCAGTTAGTAGATGATACTGAACTGCATCTGCAGGACATTCCCAGAATGATGGAGGGAGCTTGTCAAGCGAGTCCGGAAAAAAAAACTCGACCTGATGATGATGATGATGACGGTGACAGCAGCATGCGTCGTCCTTCCTCTCGTCAGTTGTGACAATTTATCAAAATATTTCTCTCGTGATCTGCGTCTTTCTCCTCGGCTCTCAACCGTTCCCTCAAGCGAAAAGCTCCTCGAATCCATCACCATCCATCACCATACCAATATTCTGGTATTAGTATCTCCACTTATCTAATGTCCGTCAAACTACACCTGTCTGCCCCTAAACAATCAACTGCCTATCCTCCACAATATTTTTCCTTCTCACCACTCCTGGCAACTTCTCCCTTCTCCATAATCAAATCTCAAATGTTTGCAGTCTTTATTCTTGTAAATATTTGGAGTCATTGCATGGAGCGCCTATAGAACAATTCATACTTTGACAATTAATAAATCTTGACCTACGGTAACAATAAGTTATTTGCAATATACAAAACACTTTACTTGAACGTTTACTCTTCACTCTCTCCCTCCTATAAGAAGATCTTTTGCCTCCAGAAAAGCTGTCTTAAATCCCACCTATTTTCATAATCGTGACTTTCGTAAATTGTTGCATCAAAAACGCTTAAAAATACTACAATCGCTATTGATTTTATCATTATTATTATTTCAATTATTATTATTATTATTATTCCTCAGACTCTTCAGCGCGTAGTCTCTGGTTGCTACATCCGCCTTCAGCAATGCACATATAATAGGAGGCATGACGTGGTGTTAAGAAGTATTGCTGATTTCCTCTGCTCTTGTGACCCAGATCTAGACATCTATTGTGATGTTTAAGATTACAACTCTCCTACAATAATACCTGGAGATGCAGTGCGTCCTGACATGATTGTTAAAATCAATAACTCATGTCATACTTTTGAACTTTCAATAGGGTTTGAAACGAATTTGAAATTGAGTTATGATCACAAGTCACTGAAATATAGTTCTCTATGTAATGATTTAAGAAAGAAAAACGATAGTACTTTTATTAATTTACGTTTAAGTGAAATTGGCGGAATATCTACTGAAAGTCATTCATATCTATGTTAGATTAAGGACTATCTTTTGAGAAAGGTTTTGCTTGTTGCAATTAGAACTACCTATGTTACTTTTTGTAAGAGAAATAAGGAATGGCCCGAACCAGATCTCTTGACTTGGTAGGAGACATGTACCATACCCATTCCCGTATACCTTGTTTGTAAGTGAGTACTGGAATTGTAATGGCGGAAAGAGAATAAATAAATTGAAGTTTAAATAAAAGGTAATACCTTTCACCCTGATTTGATTATCAAGTGGAACAGCATTTTCTTTATTATTGAACTGACTGTGGGCTTTGAAACGAAGTTATCATTGAATTGTGTCAGGAAATCAGAAGAATACTTTTGTGCTCTAAACTAAATAAGAGTTACGAAGTTTAATTAGTAAATATTAGTATGAGCGCCATTGGAGGGATCTTTACAGAGAAATAAATGTTTCATGATGTACACTTTGAAAATCGACAATTCAGATTATCTTGTAAAGAAAATTGATAGGTTGTCCAATACGCACTACTTATTTTATATTTTGCAGAAAAGGCCAAATCCTGAACTGTTAATTTGGTAACTGGAGTATTTGTTAGTTAAGTTGTTAGATCATTATTGTACTATTTTCACTTCTTGTTGCTTTTTCTTACTAAATTCATGGTATGTATCATAAGAGGTTTGGATATAGCTACCATTAGTGAGTATCCGGCTGTATTGTTTTCCTTTACCAACAAATAAATCAGTTTAAAAATAATCAATATTTTTTTACTCCGTTTATAGCTTTTTGTCGTTGTTGTTGTTGTTGATGTTGTTGTTACTGTTGCTGATGTATGTAAAGTATTTATGTGAGCTACATAGATCATAATTAGGAACGGATATACCTGTTGTAGCGAGTATCCTGCTACGTAAGCAAGTAAAGAGAAATGTATTGAAGAAGTTTAAAAATCATTGTTATTATCTGAAACTTAACTCACCTAAACTTTTTATCAATGATAAATTATTTCCCGCAGTTCCAACTAACATCATTTGCCGCTACTTGGGCTGCTAATTTAATTTTGAAATGAATGATACTGCACATAAAAGTATTCTTTATCCCGAAACAAGATGATATGGTATCAGCGATTCTTGTTTCCTAAATTATCATGGCATTTGATCATTTTTTATCTAAGCATAAAGGATTTAAAGTGCCATAACTTTATTCGCCGGTCACAAATTCCCTCCTCCAGTACCCTAAATATCAATTGGATGAGTAAACAGAGATTCGGACTTAACCTAATTTTGTGTTTTTATCACGTTTACTCAATGTCAGGTAGTTATGCGTGATAAACTCTGTAAAAGCTCTAAGTCAGATGTAAATCACGTTTATTATTTAACGCATTCAAAATGCATTCAGTATAATGACTTTAAGAGTAGTAAAGCTGTAATTAAAGACATCAAGCAACAGAACGAAACTTTGAATGTAACTGAATTATCATTTCTGGGCTTTATAGTTAACTATTTATTAAAGAAATGCTTTGAAGAACAGCTAACATGTTAGCATAAGGCACTGAAAACTCTCTCCCTAAAAACATTTATAATTTTACATTGCTGATACTTTAATTATACCTTACCTACTCTTATGAGCCTTGTCCTTTGCAAATTAATGAAAAACACCTCGTGGTCAGTATTTTTGTCTGTTCAGACCTTGCAGCATGCTGTATCTGGATGCTCTGTCAATCTTATATCAGATATTGTACGCTATTTACTACCCGAGGCGGACATCTGCTGTGATTGTGCTGGTGACCCGTCACCACCCATCGTCAATGGCAATGAACTACGATCTTATATTAATATTATTTAAAAAATGTGTATGTTATTAAACTAACAGCAGGATTTGGAACTAGTCAGACTAAGCCAAACAAATGTGTGCAATTTTGTATTGACTTACATAACCACAACAACATTGATTATTTCAATTTAAGCTTATTTGGCATTGGTGGCATTGCGACATGAAATCCGATGCTTAATGAAGATTTTCCGAGCTCTTGGAATTAAAACTGTAGATTAGCTGCAAGAACTGTAGGAAGAGGATTATGAAGAAACGTAATGAAGGGAAGGAAAAGTGACCGAAGATTAAATGCAAAAAAATTAAGATATTAAAAAAGGTTGAAAAATGTATTTAGAAATCAGAGATATAACTGGACGTAAAATGTGTTTGGCTAGTGAACGTATATAAAAGTAAGACGGTTTGATTATTGCCGTAAATATGACATCCGTAAAACCACGATCGTAATCTCAGACTGATTTTACGATCAATAAGTAAATCGACAAAGGAATAAATAAATGTAGGGAGAATGCAAAGATGTGTTGTTTGAATGAGGTAGGTGAGAAAAATCGATAATCAGTAAGCAAGTGGAAGAGTAAAGCATAATAAAAGATAATGTTCCCTATGTGAAAAGTGTGAAAAAGAAATAGGTAGTAAAGTTAAAAATTATAGGAGCTAATATTAACAACATAAAGGAAGGCAGACGATTTTGCCTAAGGATATCTAGTTATTGTCACAAGAATAATGTTGAAGGACTCAAGAAGACTTGGTAATGACTTCCCCTCTATTACGTGATAGAATATTATGAATAAAAAGTTTCTAAACATTAGGTGCTCTAACATTGGAGAAGCAACCTGTCTTACTGCTATCAAGCACCAAAAGGCACCTTTTACCCAACTTTGTCTAGATATTGAGGATTAACCTCTGGATTTGAAGCCAGTTCTTCTTATGAGTAGTAGGTGAAATCGAAGATGAGGTCCAAGATGACTTTTTAAAGGTGATTAAACACCACAGCTCAATTCTTGGTAAAATCATTTCTCGATATTTTCCTGGTTTACAGGAATTGGAAAAGTATGATCTTCTCATCAAAAGCTTATAAAAGCTTGTAGATTGACTTTTATTTTAAAGTAACTGTCTTCCAAAGTCAAATAATACAATGGACTTTTCGCTTTATTATGATATTGAGGACTTATCTCTGGATTTGAAGCCAGTTCTTCTTATGAGTAGTAGGTAAAATCGAAGATGAGGTCCAAAATGACTTCTTAAGGGTGATTAAACACCACTGCTCAATTCTTGGTGAAGTCATTTCTCGATGTTTTCCCGATATACTGGAAGTAGAATATATTCTAATCAAAAGTTTATAAAAGCTTGTAGCATGAAGGTTTTTTTTGAGTACATGTGTTGCAAAGTCGAATAGTACAATGAACTACTCTACTTTATTGTGGCAGCAACAACTCAGGATTTAGGAGCAGAAACATCGCAGTCGAGAAATTGTTTCCATTACAATATATAGCAAAGCGGAAAGCACTTTAAAAATGGGAATTTCTTCTAGCAAATTGTAGCTCAACCAGTTGTTCCGTGTAGAAGTAATACATACAATGTTTCTAAACTAGACAGACCAATTGCAAGTTATTTGCATAAAGAGCTTTTAGATTCGCCTCAGGTTTCTAAAACAAAAAGCTCTGCTAAGCAATGTGACTCTGCCATAGGGCAGCACTTGCTTGAAAACCCAGACTGTGCCAAAATGTATACGTATGACAGCTTCCGTGTAATTGGTAAAGCTAGATCTGCTTTTCACTTGGCCGTTCTAGAATCCGTTCACATCAAAGCAAGAAAACTATAACTTTGTAGACAAAAAGTATTTGTATTTTCATTGGGCCTTTTCGGCTCACCATTTAGTTCCACAGACACTGATTGGTCAAAACAACACCAATCTAGCAGTCGGACCTCCGATTGGCTACCATCAAAACACTGTTTTGTATAACTTATATTGATTTCTTCCTTTCTCAAGTCTGACGATTTTGTACTCTGAGGAGTGTCACACGTAAAAAGCTTTTCAGTACTAAAATGTTTTCGCTATTGACTGCTTTATGTAATTTAGCAAACACATCTTCTTTCTTCTCCTCCTTTTCTTTTACCAAAACTTCGCCTTAATAATCCTTCACTTTATTTCATGATTCATTACTGTGTGTTAGCTACAGCTCTATTTTCTCTTTCTTCTACTCTTCCTTTTGGCAGTCAGAGTTCTGAGTGGCTATGTTGAAAACACAGTTGGGTAAATAATTTCATTGATTGCCTCTTCAATTTATATTCTGACGATTTTGTACTCTGAGAAGTGTCAGACGAAAAAAACTTTTAAGTACAAAATGAATTCGCTTTTTCTTGCAGTTTTAGATTCAGTATAAGAATCATTTATATCTGACATAGGGTACGTCTTTCAGTAATTGATAAAATTTTGATCTAAAAATTTACTAATGTCAATTGTTTTTTGTCAGCTTCAAAATAAGTGTGACGAGCATCGGTAATTGGCTGACATATTATCATTTCCCGTAGCCTTTGATTGACTTAAATATTATTACGTCACAACTTGCCTCTTTATCAAGGGATGATTTCCGTTCATATTTTTGAAACCAAACTTTGCAAATTTTGCAAAATTCTCTTGTTATGATTACAACATCCTCGTGGTGAAATATTTAGTCCTTTAAAATTTCACTTAATAATCAAACTTGATGAAAAAATTTTCGCGGGCTCCAACAGATTCAAAATTGACTTTGCAATAATAACACTATGTCCTTATTACCTCAAACTATCTCAGTGACAATTCTTTCAATATAACAACAGCAATTTCATTTGTGATTTGCTATTGCAATCAAATGTCGGTAGCAAAATTGCAAACTGTACCTCCATTGTAATACGTATGTAATATTTGGTAGTTAAACTAGAATATTGTAAGTTTATATTATGTTATTCTCAAGTATGTATAACCTTCCTTAAAAATTATACTCTAAATTCGCTATCAAGTAACATGTTTGGAATATGATAGTGTAATGTTGGACATATCTATAATTTCTTGTTGCCTGATGACTTTTCTTGGCTTCTTAGAAAAAAGTAACCTAATGTCACACCTCACCTCAGAGCTGCGAGAGCCAAGTCTCCCTTTACAATATTTAGATTCTGACAAGTCTGTCCCTTTGACGTCCTCCAGATCAACACTCTCAGGAAATACGTGCTTTACTAAACATGGGTAGATTAGAAACCACACGTACGAACAGCCCTTTCTAATCATGTTTAACAAGTAGGACAGTAACTTTTGATAAGATGTGGTAAAAGAAATGAAATATTCTATTCCACTGCTAAAGCAAAACCGTCTGTTTCGAAAATTAAAGAGGAGCCAAGATATCTTTACTTCGAATGGTCTCGCGATGTTTGAACTGGTTTTGAAATATAAAACATCAACATAGCCTTTCCCGGTCTGATAAAAACATGTGTGACCTCGTCTAGTTCAGCCATCAAAATAGCGTGTTTTTAGCAGTAGTACTTAAAGTTCGTTTACTATCACACTAACTTTACTTCTCAGGGATAAAAAGCCGTTGCAACTGCGCAAAAATGCGTATTTTGAAAAGATGTTAGGAATCTCTAATAAGCAGAATTCGAATCCAGGACCTATCTATTTCTGACATGTCCTTTGTAAACTGTGCTAGATAAAGTCCGATGATAGCACACTCTATATCTCAGAATGCAAAATCAGTTCCCAACCTCATACTGTCAGTGCAATTTTAGAGACCAACCTTTTTTGATCATGTGACGTGATCATGGAATGGTTTGCTATCAGGCCCGTCAATATCCCTAAATCATATTAGAATTTCTAACGTATTATCGACGAGAGAGGAACTGAGACAATCAGTTTGTAAAATATGCAAGAAAAATGGAGAAACCACGTTAAGGACATATTTTAAGATTTTCTGGTATTTTTTCCCCTAGAATGTTAATTAGATCAGTAATTTTTATAAATCACTGTAACCATCAAAGACCCTGTATCATTATTAATTACTTGTATTGTCAGCTAATTGATATCTATTAGAAGGACATATTCTAAGATCATGGTATTTTGGTACCCAGTAATAACAATAGGTACCTATTCCTCTACCCGCATACGGAAAATTCGTTTGTTATGAGAAATTCTAGGCCTTTCCACTTGTATAACCTTGCCTTAACATTTTCTTACATGTTTACAATATCTAATCACCTCTTCAATTAATCCAGATCTTAACTTTTGCTTTCATCTACAATCACTTTTCCTTACCTTACAGTTGGGTGTCAAAGCTTATTTTATTCATCTTCTAATGATTTGAAATTTGTACCATTTTGTATACTCATACAGGTCTCCTAAAAATCAATGTCGATTTCTTCTTGCTTCCTATTGTTCCCATTTCCTGTTATTATTAAATGATTTAGTTGACATAAATTTAAAATTTCTGCAAACTATGACATCTACGATATCTTTAGGTACAAGGCTAGAAATGATCTCTTGAACACAGAAGTTATAGCTTCCATCTCATTTCAAAGACCGGTTTACTTTAGTTAATGCTCACTCCCCTAGGATTCCACTCCAAGTATCATTAATTAACGGCGTACATCACTGAGAAGCAAACCCGAGCCCACTAGCTTCAAAACGTTGTCCGCAAAGGCTGTATAACAACAATTTAATCCATCTCTCAAATTTTAGACTTCAGTTTTTAAAGAGAGTCTTAACACAGCCAGAAAAGATTATGTCTGACACACTTCAGCCTTTTCCCCTTCTGTACTCAGGACCTAGCAGTTTTTATCCATGTGAATGTTTGTATTTGCTTATGCATTGGAGATAATTTGTAAATCATTTATGGTATTTGAGTCAACATTCATACATCGTTGATCAAGTCTTCAGCGAAAGATGAGAGCGGAAATATTTTAATGAAATAACGATGCAAAGGTCTGTAAACACACGTATATGGAGAAGGACTTTCCTCGCTTCAAGAGAACCAACTTGTGTGCTTTTCTAATTTGATCTTTCAAATAGGTTTTAGGAATAACTAAAACTTAGTTACTTTGAGCGAAATTTCCGCCAATAGTTTCTAGAGATGTACACATTGTAGCGCAACACAACCTTGATTCCAATTTGCCTTTTACTCTAGGGTATATTATTCGCTTAGTCTCTATCTTTCAGTATAGAATGTTTTTTCTCTACACCTGTCACGTGTTGTTTTCAAACGCTTTATCCTTATTGGAGAATGTAAGATGATCATGCTTTGTTCACGACGTGAACACGTGACAATTGCACTATCTGATGATTAGATTAGTATTGATGTGAGTTGGTTGATTATTTAGAGTTTTGAGTACAGAACAGCTTGTAAGTTATACTGTGTAGCGCTCTGTCCTCGTTACTGTCTGCTATACGATCCTGTCGTTGAGCCTTGCTGCAGTTATCCCAGATACAACATCACGTGAAGTCAGCTTTCATCATTGATATTGCTTTTTATGCATAAATAAAAATATATATCATACCCTTTGGATTCTATAGCATCGTTATTTCTCTTGAATGATTAAGTATTACTTTCAACCTTCTCATTTATCATATCTCTAAGGTATTAAAGTGGTGCTAATAAATTACATTTTAAAGTTTTTTTATTTACTCCATGTATAGACTAGAAACTGTATTTTAATAAATAAGTGTTAATCGTCTTTGCAATACATGAGCGTAGAGGATCCTGACGTACTGTTGTACCTTTGCAATTCTATGGTTTAACCACATTTGAAGCACTATAGTCATCTTTTGCCACTCCAAATAAATGTGGCAACTTATTCCACCGGCTCTAGTTCTAGGAGAGTAGTCTCAGAATTATCCTGGTCTCTTGAATATATTTTTAACAAGAATATGCTCTTTCTACCCGTTTCTTAAGGTAATGCTCTTTGTACTCTTTTCTCAAGAGAAACACTTATCTAACCAAGTGTTCTCTACTTCTCACTCAAGCTAAGAATCATGCCATGATTTGGCTGTTAAAGTCGTCTTATCATAGAAAGTGCATATTTTCACAGCGTCTTCTCGAGAATAGAAGAGGTGAGGTCTTCTCTCTCGCCTGGTTGTTTTCTGTAACATAGAATCTTATCATAACTTTGAATCAATCTTATAATCCTAGAACGTCCACCTCTAATGTTTAAACGAATAGTGATTGTACTCTTTGATCCTCCTTCCGCTTCAAAATAACATCATAACTCAAGGTGGCAATATAAATCATTGTGCTGGTTCAGATCAATGAAGGTCAAATTGCATATATGTAAGTGAGACTGCATTTACTACCGAACTTAGCTAAGTATGCAATGTCGTCCCGTATGTAGATATCAGGAAATTATTTGTGAAGATTTGAATGAGTAATTTAGGTAAAACATTTATTAGTGCTCTTTATTCCCGGGTGGTAGTGCTATTTTTGTAACAAAAACATGCGCTCATTTTCGGTCGTCAGAACAGTCACTTCCATAAATATCCCAGAACCCACTCCTACAGAAAAACGAACGAGTTTTTTAAGAAAAGATGCCAAAGAAACAAAAGATATGTTGACACTTGTACAAATCCCATTGATGACATATTTTTTATTAGTATAATGTCATTTATTAAGAATATCATCTCTTCCTAACAGCATTTTGAAATGGAAATGTGACATGAACTTCTGTTGTAATACGTCAAGGTTTCGTCAAAGTTTACCCACATAGATTGATCAACTACGACAATCCATCATCCTACTGTCGCAACCCTTATCATGATGCTGGAGCTTTTGTCACGTGCTAACAATTATCTACATAGCAATTTATGTCTCCCCATTGATCTTTATAACGTATTGTTTTAATGCAAATTTATTTAATGTTAAAACCAGGAGAACTTTGAAGCTTATTCTACACTATGTTGATGTTGTAAATCAACTCTTTTCACGAGATTCTTTTTCTAGTAAGTTTTGTAAAACAAATGAGGCTCAGACTATTCAATAAAAAGAAAAATTTAACAACAACATCAAGCTGGATGTAAGTAACAAAAAAAAGATGTTAAATAAATTAGGAAAAATTTGTGATATAAAGTCTCAAACACTAATAGTATTTTAAGTCAAAACAATTTCGACACCATCAATATCCTCAGTTTTTACGTAATCAGTTGATTCACCATTGAAAGACATTTTCTGCTCTCCAATCAACCTTGATATGAGTAACTCAAAAATATGCTACTTTGTGCTTGATTTGTCGGATATGAATTATTTTTTAAAAGTCCAGGAAGTTTAATTCTTCCACACCGAAAAAAATCAGTCCTCCATATCCCAATCATTCCCATGTTGATGATTGAAAGTCGTCGGAAGAACAAACTAAGAACAAATAAGCCTGATAATTAATGAGAAATTAAGAATATTGAGCCTCATCTAATATGATCTGCTTCTTATTAACAAGATTGTAGTAGGAAATCCTACTTGGGTCTGTTACCAACTGCTAAATTAATTAAGAGAAGCAGCACAAGGATTACTTTTCTATCTCCTGTATATTTAAAGGGTTGTGTTATATTTTATGCAACCCGACACTGCTCGAATCAAGAAATTTTGGACCTAGTTAAGGTTTTATGCATGGAAGTGATTGAATCTTGATTACAATTTACAAAGAGATTTACCTAAGCTTTTCAGCAACGTCTTTTTATGGCACTTTGTGCTAGGATGCTTCCAAATTAACAAAATGATGTTTTGAGGATTTCTGGTACTTAATAAGCCGCAACTTCCGGTTACGGTATTGCAAATGTACTCCTCCCCCTCTCCCTCAAACCTTCACTAACTAATAAGAGAACTTCATGCCAACTTTGAAGCAGATTGGGCCAAACGTTTGGGCGTGCATAGAGGACATAAAAATACAGAGACATCGATCTTGTATTTAGAAAGATCTCTTTAACTCGCCTGGCGTAAGTGTATATTGTACGGCGAATGGACTTGCGAGGCTTTTGTCCTCTACAGACAATTACTAAGCCTTTACTCCCTAGGCTTATATAGACCTTAAAATGTAAACTGTAACTTTCGACGTAAAAAGTTTCGTTTCTTTAAATGTCATCTACGATTCTTTCGCCTAGCAAAAAATATCAGTGATTCTACTAGTTTCTTTTTTAATCAAGGCACAAACATCCTTGGTATTTGCATGTCTTTTCTTGTACTCAGAATCCAACTCCTGGCTGCTTATTACTTAATGCCCATGTGTTTACCCTCTGTATTCCTTGAGTTTTCAAACCATCCTTATGGTACGTAACTGTATTTTAGCCAGATGAATACCACTGGCTAAAGAAGTTGACTAGTTGGTACAATTCGACATTTAAAAATGGTAAATGACTACCTGGCGTGGTAGATAATAGCAAAACTGGAAATGCATTGTTAAATTTCATAATCAAATTCAGGGCAGAAGGGGAATTTGAAACTAAAAGTCATCTTTCCTTCAGTAGTAAACTGAGGTGCCTATTCTTTGCTTGATGAGCTGGAGACAAGTCTCCTCTCTAGCTAGAGATGTTGACATTCAATATAGTAGTTCAAAAGTACTTTATTGTAACAATTGGATTTCTCCTACTCTATTTCCCCCCGTCGGAAGGAAGAAGTATTTGAAGAATCGTCAATCGTCACCAGGTCCCTTGACGTCTACTTTTTGCCACTTTTTGCCAGATTTTAAATTTACAATCGTTTGTTACAGATCCTATTTGACATAAACCGTTTACACCTCGAGAGATTTCTGTACTGAAGAGTAGCAACAGATCGTGTCAGAACTAGAATTTGTGGAAGACAAGATCATCATTGTTCTTCATATTTCTTTACATAATTTAGTAATAAAACTCTGAACTCTTAAAAGTCTATAGATTATGTACTCTGTTAAACTCCGAAACTCTGAAACTCTTATCCTTGAGTCAAAAGTGATTATTTTGAGAATAGTGATGGGCGTCACATCTGATAATCAACTCTTTCCCAGACTACTTCCAGAACTATTTTATTGATTATTCTGAAGTCTTATGTTACCTTTTATAGTCATTCATCATTTAGATATCAGAATGAGTATCCAGAAGCTGTGTATTCACTTGTTAATGTTCTCTTCTCGTCACCATTAGTCCTTTCTGTAAGTGTAGGATCAGATGCCTTAACTATCTGTTATTGAGTATAAAATTGCACTGCGTAGGCGTAGAGCAACGTATTTTGGTCCCATGACTCGCTACTTTCAAGGATGCTTTATACTTTATGTAGAAACCTTGTCCTATGCTGGTAATCAGCTTCAATCCCACAGTTCTGTAACAAGTCTAAGAATTCCGCAACGACCTGAAAATGAAAACCCAAGTAATGTGAAAAAGTTTATAAACCCATGCTTTGATTAGATCAGAGATTATGAAACTTTATGAGTTTCATAATCTTTGATTAAATATCAATCCTTAATTTGAAGGTCACATATATTAGCATAGTGCGGCACATTACAGGAATAAATAAAAGGACGCTGATCGATCAACTGTACTTTCATGAAACTAAGTGTAAAAGTTAGAATATGCGCAGCACTCATCAAACTTATTTCTAGTTTGTAAAGCTACGTCAGTTAAATTTTAGGGATCGCAACTGAAGAGCGAATACGTGAAGCAAATACAAAATGTTGCATTATCAAGTGTAAAACGTTAGAATTCCGATTAATCATGCGCCAGCCACTATGAGGCTATACCAGGACTACGAGGTCATGACGTCAATCCCACGTGGTATACTTGTGAGTCAGCCATGTAATTCAGTTGTTGGTCGGTTGTATAAAATGGTGTATTTGCCTGAAGGAATCTGTCGAAATCAGTAACTTAGCATTTGTGACACATTATAGAGCATTTTAGAGCATTAT